>DWFV01002280.1:0-10045 GCA_018246775.1 Parelbella machaon machaon | reverse complement strand
ATAAATATAATAGCATTAATAAAACGCATTATTCCTCGTTTTAGTATTACCAGATCTTAAAATAAAAAAAACGTAACATCACGCCTGTAATCCCCGCAGGGGTAGGCAGAGGAGTGTAGTATACTCCCTCGTTTCACCAGTTACGTTTAACTCCCATGGAATAGGTGGTGAGCCTATTGCCATACACCGGGCACAGATCCGGTCTCCGAGTCAGTACTAGAAATTCTAAATTAGAGAAATAAAACGAGAAAGTACTTCGATTCTCGCAAATTAACATCCTTTGAAATCATTCCACAGCGTCAAGATTTAGCGACTAAATCTGCGTCAAATTTTTCCTGCGTAATAGCTACAATTTTTTTTTTTTAATTTAGCCGCAAAATATTAGGATTTACATTATTTTCATGTTCAATAAATCAATCTTCTTCCGTCATAGCACAAAGGCGTTAATAAATCGTCGAAACTGATAATTTCCTCGCGTAGCAGCGAAAGATCCATCTTCCTATATTTCTGTAACCAACAAGTGAACTCGAGACGTAAAATCTGTACCCGGTTCCGTGGGCCATTGATTGATGCTATGAGTCTTAATTAATCTTGCTCAAGTCAGATCGGCTCGGCTTCATTACGCCTGTACTCTACCCGGCCACTCTCAGATATTCGCACGACTCTATCCACTATGATAATTGAGTAGCAATCTGAATAGTCTATACGAAAACGAGCAATCAATTCTCAGTAGGAGATTCCAATTCCTATTAATCGGACTATTACCGCTAATAAATTTCAAAATGCGCACAATATTTCAAAATTCAAACATTAATTTCATTTCGCGAACAATACGATAGCGTGGAAGCGTGCTTGAAGAGTTTTTCCTCTTCATAATTGATAGAAATCTATATCGCTTTAGTCGTAACACAATTTACTTAATGTGTCTCTCAGAAATCTTCGCGTGGACTTTTAATCTATTAGAGTACCTACTGTTATATGAAAAACGATTTTAATTAAGTATGACACATGTATGTAGGACAAAAATACACAAGTATGAAAGGATATACGTATAATGCGAATGTTTATAGATGCAAGGGCCGAGAATAGGTCGGATACTAGTTAAAAGAAAAGTCTGAAGTCTATGAAACCGGCGTGCGTGTATAAAGACAGTAGTTAATGTATGTGGAAGAATTGCGTCAAGTCTATAAGGTAATATGTACGAGTAAATATTAAACACTCGATACTCTGTGCCTACTAATAATAATAAGCAATAAGAAATGAACTCGAAGGCGAAGTTTCTAGAATGATTTTATACAGTTCGATACTCGATCTAAGCAACGTGTAGGGTGGATGGAATAAATTGTCCCACACGTCAACAGCTTTTGTCGTGGGCTAGATATTGTAAGGTCCACAACATCCCGATATTAGACTGTCCCTGAATATATTATGGTGTAGTGGGAGTGGGGCGCTAGGACTGGGAATGCAGTGCAATTCGACCCTATCGAATGTACGACGCACTCAAAATTACTTTTATATTAAGGGCCGAGAAGATGACGACTTGTTGTGTTTGGGTATATGTAAATATTACTTATATTTAATGAATTTCTACTTAAGACGCGACTTAACAAAACTTATGTGAGCTTAGAAATAATGTGTGCAAAAATCGAAATTTCTATGGCGTGTTTTAAGTAAACATACATATGTATGTAGCTCCCTCTATAGTGAATAGTAGAAACTAGAACTACGTCAATATAACCAGCAACCAATGACATCGTCTATTTAGTTTAATCTCATCGTCAAATCTCCAGTGCTAGTTGATGCTAGTGTGTTTAAAATAATAGAATTATATTATTTGATAATATTGATAGCCTAGTGGTTTAGAATTCAACCTCTCACTCCGAGTGTCCTTTTTACGAAAATATGCGTTTCTGGCTTAAATATCACTTGCTACAACGGTGGAGGAAAACATCGTGAGGAAACCTGCAACTTAAGAGTTTACAAAAAATATTTCTAAAGAGTGTGTTGTCTGGCAACCCGCATTTGGCCAGCATGGCAGACTATGTACTGTAGGTTTAAGGACATCTCATGCAGGTAGGAGACTCGTGTTTCGCAAGAGTCGAGAAAAAGGCACTTAGATAAAACATAAAAATATAACCCTACAAAATCGTGATAATATATTTCAATTTGAAATCCTGACGTAAATCATTAGTACGGTAACGTTTAACACTTGGGCTCTCAAAGTACGTTTCCGGAAAGCTGCGAAACTCCGGAGTTGTGCTAAGCTGACGTTAGATGAAAATTAATGTGTGCGGCAACAGAAGTACTGAGCGGGAGTACAGATTAGGTACCATTTAAGACCCACATACATGTGTATAGCATATATTCCGCTAAGAAAATGAAAGGTAGATATATATAAGGTATATACATGTCGATTGGGAGTTTAGCTATTTGACATGGGATTCTTCAAGAAAGGCGTAAAGAGAGCTCTCCTTAAAGCCGGAAAAGCATTTGCCACTCCACGGGTGTTGCAAGTGTCCATAGGCGACGGTAACCATTTACCATCAGGTGTCGCATCTGCCTATTTGCTAGGATAAATTAAAAAAAAAAAATGTTTATCCCTCTTAAAATTTCCATTTTTTCCGAATAATTTCTTATTAATGTAAATAAAACTTTTCTATATTATCTATGTAATAATTTTAATAATTTCTTCATCGATATTAAGCGCGGGACCTATGCTAAGCAGAATAAAAAATTCGTGTACAAATGTAAGGACAAATTAAAAAAAATATATACGAGTATAGAGTTTGGGTCGGGTATACATCGCACACGTCATCGTTAGATTTTGGACCGAATTAAAAAAAAATTAGATTGTTATAGTTTTTAGACTGTGTCCAGCGGTATGACAGCAGACTGACGACGACAATGATGCTATGATGTTCTATCGTATGTTATGTTATATTTTACTATATATTTCTTTCTTTCGTATTTTTTATGTAACACTAAAAATGGATATTCTGTAAAATTGCGTTCAAAGGCAATTTTATTCTTATTCAAGACAAGCTCATGCTTCCCTTGCTGAACGAAAGGCGTGATCTCGTATACGCGACCCGAGGTGCACATAGTTGATTCTTGATAGGGTAGATTGTAAATTGACAAGGCAAGACAAATTATATGTTAATGTATAAATCACAATAACGGAGCAAAAGCGTTATGGTTATATAAGCCATAAAAGTGAATATTGATAGAAAAATTCGCTTGAGAATAATCGTGTAACAAGAATTGTTCCCGAACGTTCGAGAAAGGACTCGAAGCAATTATTTACAAGATGTGGCAGTCGTCATTGTAGATATAGGTCTACATGAAGATTATAAATTGTGTAATGAATTATATTTTTACGTTTGTTATTTTTCTTACCACTAGAAACTTTTATTACTATTTCAATATACCAAAAATGAGATATTTTGAAAATAATAATAATAAAATTTAAATATATATATTTATAAAAAAAACTTCATCTAAAATGTCCTTGTGAGGCATGGTTCATACAACACTGGCAGCATTGCCTCTCTGAATTATAAAGTTAAGCTTCTGTGCGAAGTAACTCCCAGCCCTTTGGTGTCCAGTCCTTTGTTATTTTTAATTTTGTCCAACTTCAAATGCCACACACCTTTATTGTCACTGACATCTCTTTTCGAATGCTTCTGCGATCTGGCTCATGATATTATAATTGAGCAAACTAACGAGATAATATATCTACCAGCTGTAGCTATTAACAATATTTAATTTATCATTAAAATGGGTAAGAAACATATTTAGCGCTTGTCCTGCTGAACAAATCGTGTTACTTCTAAATGCTTATGAAGACACACGGAATATTTCACGTTAAAGATTAGCATCATTTAAAAAAAGTACACAGCGATAACGAATAGATTTAATAAGTTTCCTTACCGGTATTTCCTATTTTATTTTTTACGGAATTTAATCAAATAAGTTGGAATTCCAAAAGGAAACTTTATTACATCTTCTTGTATATTAATATAAAAATCTCAATAAGCGTCAGCTATGATGAGGCAGTTTATAAATATTTGCTTTGAGCAAGAATTTATTATTTCTAACAACGTTAAATTACGTCTTAAGAATTAAATGTATGGACAATATTATTTGAAAGTAATTAAATGACGTTTTAGAATTCGGAAGTGTTACAATGCATAGGACAATGCTATATTCATCATAATAATCCATGTAAAGCTGTTATTTGACCACGATATTTTGTGAAACACATATAAAATGAATTAATAAATATTTCCAATCATCATTCATCATCATTATCAGCCTACTCCCGTCCACTGCTGGACATAGGCCTCTCCAATGGCACGCAACTGAGCTCGATCTTCAGCTCTTCGCATCCAACCACTGCCAGCCACTTTGCGTATAATATTTCCAATATGTAAAATTAAATTGTACATACTTACGTACTTCAATATAAATTATCACAGGGAAATACTTGTATCGCAAAGAATGGTTCGGTGTCATGTGAGAAAACGAAATAAATTGAGAAGCAAACCTAGGGAGATATTGTGAGCTTCACAATATATTATCGCAACCCTGAATACATTACGAGCTGAAGGCGTGGGAGAGAGGAAGGCCAATCCGACCTAAACGAATACAACATCCACTATGATATTACGCATATCATGTATAACGGTAAACAAACAAAGTTAGCAAATGAAGCACTTTCTTGCTGGTCTAGTGGTTGGAAGGGTGAATAATGAGCAAGAGGTCACGAGTACGATGACCGGTTCGGGCACAGTATTATAGGATTTTCTTTAATTCAATTGAAAAAAAGTAATTCCCATTAGTAGATCGGAGCCTGGATTTGTGCTTACTGTATCGCAGTAAGTTATTCGTCTATTCCATGGGACCTGTAACATTACAAGTGGGATTACTATACCCCTCTGCCTTCCTTATTATATGTATAATATTATTCGAAATGAAAAATATATGCTTGCATTTTCCTGGCACATTATTAATAGATACTGAAAAGGAGTAAATTGTGCTGCCTGGGACACATTGCAATCGATCTGCTGAGATAAGTATTTCTGCACACGGATGGATGTGTACCTGATCATATTTTCACGACCCACCTGCTTCTAAGGAGACGTACCTACTCGTAAAGCATTCCAAACTGCAATCGTTAAAGCTCCGAGGAGAATTTCAAAACGAGTTCATGGTTTTTTTTAAAAAATCTCCAAACATTGACACTGGGAGATTACATCAGACTTAGATTTTCTAGTAAAAACTTTCTTTCTTAAAAGTAAAAATGGTTCTGACTCTGGAACTGTGCCCGGTGTATGGTGGTTTACCACCTATTCCATTGTGTGACGTAATCGTAACTGGTGAAACATGGGAGAGTACTATATTCCTCTGTCTACTCTGTCTATTCTGATATAGTAGGTAAGATGATAAATGTAAAACAAACGGATTAATTACGAGCCCGTTTCCCGAAATCACCATCTCAACACTAAGTTACACTAAAGATCGCGCGTACTGAGCACAATAATACTGAAAACAAGAACAGACAAAACAAAATATTTACTACTTAATGATGAGCAAGCATCATAAATATTCAACGGAATCCTTATACATATTTGGTCTTGCGATGTTATTTACTTGTTTGTTAACAGAAGTCCGCGAAGTAACTTGTAAGTTGCGAGGAAGCACAATAAAATTTGATACGTTGTGCCTCGAGGCATCCGCGAAGTTGATTGTAAGGGAGCTTGTGTGAGTACAGAACTTGAAGCGAGGTAACGCTGTTTATATAAATTATGTTTACCCAAGCAGTGATGGCCTAGTGATTTGAAATTGAACCTTGCATTTCTAGGGATCTGGGTTCGTGGTCGGTAATGTTTCTAAGTCAAAATCATTGACTTTTGATGAAATTTCCCTTGAAATTCACTTAAAATTTGAAAAAGTACATGAGTTATAAAACTTATAGACCTATTTTATCACTTATAATAATAACGATAACTATTAAATACATAGAACAATAAATAAATCTTACAAAAATATGTTATATAGTGCAAGAAATTTTAATGTCCTCAAAATAATTTTCCTCAAAGGCTCCGTTCGTAAATGTAGCTGCGATTAATCAGATATAATACGTATAAAGGTGAAAACCGCAAGGAAATACGTCTGTGGCCCGCTCGGATTAGTGCTTTGCGCAATCAGAGATAAATTGTTACAAAAACTCTCATGTCAGAATAATGAATTAATTTAATTTACTTACTATATTCCATAAGCTTGAATATAATTTATTTATTGGATTAATTGAAGTTTTGTTATTCAATTAATTGAATTTTTCCTGCGATCTTTATCTTATGTTGACTAATGAAATTCATCGTGCTTACTTTTAATATTATCAGATATTACATTTTCTAATACCAAAATGAGCTAGGAAATAATAATAAATCAGTTGTTACTCTTAATTTACTTAGAATTTTGTTAATCCGATAACTTTTTATTTTTTTTGACTCCTTTAGGAGTTGCAAAGTAAACAGTTCTACATAGTTTGAATTCTATTCCGAGCTTTAACCTTATTTTGAACAAAATTTTAGGCAAATGCGTTCAGGGCCTCTGATGACACAATGTATTAGACCGACAGACAGATTGTTGCGTTTATTGTATTAATCAAACATAAATCGTGCTAGAATAACAAATACTACCTAATTAAGGCATAATTTATTCTTAAATTCATGTGCAGTCTTGGTCTCCCTCGGCAGGGAGACCAAGACTCACCTATCTTGATCAAATAATTCAAGCTTTAACTGATGGGATGATTGAATATGAAGAGAGTGATGATTGTGAAAGAGGCACGTCAGTATATGCATGGACAGAGGTATTTGGCACTCCGTGCTCTCTGCCTACCCCATAAGGACCCTGACGGGAAGATATGTATGTAAATTAATGTTTACAGTTTTCAAGTAAGAAGCGATTTTCCCGTATTTGACAATAGATGGCGTTGGATACAGTATTTTTTCCAAAATTTCGTTATTAATTATGATATTTGTAGACAGTTGCATTTATTATAAAAATGTCATAACAGAGCGTAAGGGCTTTTTTAGTGACAGTTGTAGAATCCAAGCGAATTGGCCCAAGTAATAATAAAATTCTCATAACACAATAATTATGTTATTTTAAAATAAATATATATCTTTGGTTTAGGCTGTACATTTTTTGGCTAATGAATAAGCTGGAGGTTGATTGATTGATTGATTCATTGAAGGTTGTAGATTCGGTTGCCGTTCCGAACAAATATATAATTATCACTGTTTGTTTACCATATACTTATAAATTGATGTGTGTATGAATGAATGTATAAATATATGTATATTGACATGTTTATTATCTGTTAACCTGTCTGGTTACTGTACCGGGTCCGACCAATTTAAGACCGAATGACCACATGTAATCCCAACATTCTAAATGAAGATACGTAGTCGCGCGCAAAGCTTACTTCGCAGTATTCATAAAGAGGAACTTCATTAAATTTCCATCGGAAGATGAAAGTGGTGAATCTTTTGTAGATATTATACAATTTCCCTAATGACATTACCGTACCGCGGTATAATTGCAAAGCTGTTATTATTCCTGAAATAAAATTTTCATTAGAAATAATATTTTTGCCGCGGAAGAAAAGATGATTTAACATGATTTGTTTTCTACTAATGTTATTGCGAATGTGATTCAATTAGAGTGCAGATTAACCAATTGGTTTGTAGATTATCTGATCAGTTTCTTTACAAAGTGAAATATTGTTTCGTTTCTCACTTTAATTGGATAATGTGCAGATTTCTTAGGTAATGTCCAGATATAGGGCAAATCAATCGTTTAAATGATAAAATATTACATTGTTTTGTTTCGATAAAATCCGATTGAATAAGATGTTAATTAAAATATACATTGAGAGTTCAGTTGCTTGTTTGACGGCTGATTGGGAGGTCCTCGGTTCGATTCTCGGGTTGGGTATTAAAGGATTTTTGTAACTTAGATTTTTTTGTAGAAATTTCAAATGGTAGCTCGGATTCTGGATCAATGTCTGGTGTACGAATACGGTAATAGATTCATCACCTATTCCATTGTGGGACGTAAACTCAACTAGTAAAACCTGGCACTGTTCTACATTCCTCTGCCTACCCCTTCGAGGATTACATTCGTGTTGTTACGTTTTGAGAATTTACGTAATCGTAGCAAAAAATATACCACTAAGAACATGGAAATATGAACCAGTAGATAAATATATCTTTACTTTTAATGTAACATTTGCTTCCATAATTGTATAAGAAGGTACAATATAGAGAAATACATACGAATCAAATGTGAACATTTCGGAAATAGCGAAGCAAGTAAGACGTATTTTGTCGATAATGTTTATTAGCATACGTTTTACGTATTTATAGGAGTATTTTGAATATCGCACCCTCATCTTTCACCCTTTCACAACGTATTCGTCGATATTTCCACTACTCCCTAATATCCTGTCGGATTTAAAATGAACCCAGTACATACCGTTGGGTTTCCTGAATCATATTTTGTGATCCCATTTCACCATAGAAACCATATGTTATATATTTTTAGGGCGCAGTGTAGTTAAGTAACTTTAATGTTATGGATTAGTCCGAGGGCCACTATTATTTTCACTTCTTTTTTATTTTCATTTACGCGTACAACAAAAGTTATTTCATGTTAAAAACGCATATCATCATTATCATCAGCCTACTCCAGTACACGGCTGGACACAGGTCTCTTCAACAGCGCGTCTCTGGGCTCGACCTTCAGCTCAAGAAGCAAATACTTCAGCCAAGTCAGAGGTTCCTGCCACGGATTCAAACTCAACATCTTTGTAGTTTAAAACTAGATAACGGTATCTCCATCATCCACTCTTCGTAATGATGAGCAGAGAAAGCCTGAAACTGAAATCCTTTGTGCTACTCCAATGAACTTTGTATACGTACAATGAGAAATTTGGACTTGTGGAGCAGAACCCTGGAAATCGTTGACTGAGAAATTCTTAAGAAACTTATATATGTATACATGGATATTGCAATACTTAGAAATCGAACGATGACTTAGATACATTATTTACTTGTAATATAATAAAAATATGCTTATTCAATGCCGTATCTGTACTTTGAGCTCAGCGAGATGAATCTTCTTGCACTTACTTGGCGCAGAACATTCCAGACTTAGAAAGGATTAGTTAAACTTTTTTACATATAAAAACTGCCCGAAAGACTTGTAAGACATATTTATATGTAAAATATCCCCGAAGGATCGATAAGACATTTTTTGCATATCAAAACTACCCGAAGTGAATGCTTAACACTAAATTTTAGCGTTCTCTACGACTACGGCGTGCAAAAATTAACTAACTCCAGTCCATCTTAAACAGAGCTCATAGACGCCACATACTAATCTATTCAATTTAACTTCTCGTCTAAGTTTACTTACTCGATCACAGGCCACTTCTCCGAAGTGCTTCGGAGATTACGAAGTCTAATATATGCCACGGCCTCAAGCAGCCTGGCCTTCGTAATGACTTTAGCATACATTCAGTACTGTTCTAAACTAATTAGGTCTTTGGTTCAGCTGACATTCTTTTGTTTCTACATATATTAATTTTCTACCGATTTCTTATTGAATGTTTAATCTCTTGAGAAACTAAAAGACTTTGCGGTATTAAAAATATTAGGAATTAATTTGTAATATTACGCTGCGTTACTGCTCTTAGGTATGTGGTAAATTACCATGGCAATATGGTAAATGACTTTATTAATGTAACAAAGTACTTTGTCAATATTGTAAATGATTATAATAATGATTTTATAATATCTAAATAATTGACTGCCTCGTTGGTCGAGTGGTTTCGACCACGACTGCCGGTCGGGAGGTTCTATGTTCAAATCCCGGAACGGGTGTCGGATTTGTGGATTTTTCTAATTTAGAAAATCTAGTAGTGACTCGGAGGCCGGATCTGTGCCCGGTGTATGGCAATAGGCTCACCACC
>DWFV01002279.1:0-10046 GCA_018246775.1 Parelbella machaon machaon | reverse complement strand
TAAAAACGATAACGCTATGTCAGTGCAATAGCCTACTGTATTTCTAACTGATAATAATCAGATGAAACATTTTATGAAAACGCGCACTGCAGTAACGTTACTTCACACTACGATTAAATTTTAGGCAAATTTAACATACAGAGTAGTATGCCAAGATACCGACAGGCTATGGCAGTTTAAATATGAAAAATATCGTAATTAATTATTGTCCAAAAATAACAGAACAGGGCAAAGAACAAGGTAACATTAACCTGACGAAATATTATATTCATTAACACCAAAGGAAAATATAGAGAAATTATTATAATATTAATATTTTATACAGACGAGGTAGTGAGGTTATTTTCAAAAAGGCTTTAACGAAGAACCCTCTCTTCAAAAATAATGGTAGGAGGTAGAAATTAAATTATCATTAAAGAGCTTACTCGTTCTCTCTGATAGTTAGCAATTTTGAAGTGTGTAGAGGTGGAATATCTGTAAATATATCTGAAGTCTTTCTGAAGGATCCTGAAGCATAATCCATTATGGTGCTACAGTGTATAATTCTAATACGTATTTCTACTACGTTTCTTCATATTTGGCCAAAAATCCTAAATTAGACATTATTTAAATATCACTATAGCAATATAAAAAAAAAATGATATCGAAAGCTTTCATGACATTAAATCAGAATCACTCTAACCGTGTAACGTTTTTATAAGTAAATTTTTAATGGTCAACTTTATTCATTGTAAATAACATAACAAGTGTATTTAAGTTAGAATCCTTAAGGTTTCCATATTTATTTTAATTGATAAAAAATTTACAAGCGTTTGGTTTCCATGTTTAATGTTTTGAAACGCCGGTACACTTCATAAATCACTCAGGACAAAGGGAAGCTTGACTGCGTCACGGACGAAATAAGAGAAAAGTAATGTAAACAGTGAATTTATCGTTTTTTATTTTTCCTCTCGGGATCCCGTCGACATTATTGCTCCTTTATCAGGAAGTCAACAGCTATTCACATTTTAATAGAAGCTTCTAATGCTTTGTTCATAATCATACCAATGAATAAATTAATTTTGTACATGTTAGATATAAGTCGAAAAGGAATGTTATATGTAATATACAGACCTGTCTTTATTACTATTTTTGTATTATATAAAACACGATAATACCTATGTAGCAATTTGCTCGTGACTATAAATTATTGGGACGGCCTATAAGTTAATTTTCATTCCTCTGCCAATCGATTTCATACTCGAGACATACATTTAATTGAGAACAAATTATAGTTAGATACTAGAACATTGGTAATGATTATATTATATTAATAGTTATATACCATCTTGAGTGTTTTAACCGCAAGGTATACATAGAATGTTCGTTGTGTGTCGAAACAGACACGTAGCGTACAATAATAAAATATTGGTAGTACGTACTAGACGACATAATAATAAGAACAAAATCAAGATATGTGCATATGTAGTAGAATATGGCACCACAATAATATTTCACTGAATAAAAATAAAAGGTTGCCTAAGTACGTTATGTTAACATTACGGCGTATCCACAGTAACTTCTGCATGTTCAGATATTGCGGCTGAAGTGATTGGAACTGTATAACGATACCAATTACCTACCCTTGATTTTATAATGATACATTAGTAGAAAAATCTTAACATACACATATTATCGTAAAGCCATTTTGTGTTTCGGTTTTCAGGGGGTGCTTGTCGGTTAAAATTGCGAATTAATAATTTTAACAATAACAAATAATTAATAATTTTGTACCAATTATTACAAATAATGTTTAAACCTATTATTAAAATAAACAATAGGTTCGTTTTAAGATAAGTAATTATAGAAAACAATACCTGAAATTTTCTTGGATTTATTTGTGTAAAATTTGAGGTTCGCATTGTTTTAATAAGATTACTGTTCATTGGAATTATTCGTTTAGAATAATACTCCTATTGTTTCCGGTAGATCATAAATAATTTCAAATGGTAATTAATAATAATAATAATTTAGTGATATAAAAGAGAACACAATACAATTCCGCGTTACGTAATTCCCACACTAGGATTTCTTGTGTTGTAGGTAACTACACTCTTCCAATTGTTATATTAATTATAAACGAGGCATATGTAACTATATATCACATTTTTAGAACTTTGTTAGCAAGTAAATGGTCATAAAACTTGCCGATAGTTACTTATAATTATAAAGAATAATAGTCTTTCATAGACAAACATGACATAAATAAGAAAAGATTTTAGCCAGCGTAGTAGTCATGGCATCAAATGTTCTGTCTGAGGGAAATAGGTTTGACGATTAATTTTTTTAACCCAAATATATAAATGGTCAGAAAGCTCAAACACAATGATTATTTATCATTAAAATCGTAGTAAATTGACTTCTTTAAGTTTTGTAAAGTAATAACTAGAAGATATTTAAAAAGTCTGACAATGAAACCGAGCAAAATGTCCGGTTATTTGCTCAGCGGTACAAATTTACTTTTCTATTGTTTTCATTTTAGATGACCTTCTTTTTTACAAATATATTTTTAATTTTTTTTAAATATTATTATAATTATTTTCCAAATGTTTATGAATTCACTGTGGAAATAAATTATAATAGTTTTCTAATCTACATCTTTACACAGTACTACTACAGTACTACATCGATACACATTATATTCACAACACATTTAACGTGACTCTGTTCTAATGTTAACAAAACGGTTAAGAATATGATATAAATTGAATGGCTTGTAATAATACAAAATGTCAATAAAATGGAGAGCTGGCGTAATAGTTTTCAAATAAATAGTATTCAATTACTGCAGATAGGTAACGTTAAATATAATGTGATGATACTCATTAGTTTACTCTTTATTCATAATCACTTATTAATATAGTCACTTTCCTAGTGAGTGGCACCAATGGTGAAGGACTGACAAACAAGTACAGTGCTGTATTTGAATTATTTTTATAATTTATATAAAGTTCTTTAGAAGTAACAAAAAAATGTTTTCTTACTTGGAGATCGAAGCGTTCTTCACGCATTTGTTATTTCCTTTAAAACTCAACTAACCAAACAATCACTTAGCGTTGGCTATTGGTCTTTTCATGTATTGTATGCCATATAATAGTGTCTCGTACTTTAGTGTGCACCCGTTCAAGCCACTGGAGCTAAATACGGACGCGGAAGAATATATCTTAACAATGCCAAGAATAATCGCAGGAAATATCCGACAAGCGTTCCTGCATTGCAGATAGCGTGTTGATGGTTTTTGTTTCATCGGGGATTTGAAAACAAAATGTTAGGATCTTGGCGCACTGGACAGCACTGACAACGTTAGACACTGCACAGCATGTTATAAGTTTCATGTTCGATATATGGAATTTTATGTTTGATATATTATTGAAGAGTTTGGCTCAAATAAAACTAACGATGTGTAGCCTATATCGAAATGTGTTTTATTAGGTCGTGTTATTTCGATATGATACGATATTGTTATGGTTCATACCTATGCGATATCGTGAAGAGTAATTTTTGTATGTAAATTTAAAAATATTCACGGCACCAAAAAGCTAAATTTCATGTAAACGGAGAGTATGAATAGTTAAAATTTTTATACGATGTACATATGTGACACGTACACAGAATGATTCAAATACTGATTGTTTATATTCATATTGTCGATGGCAGATTCTTAATAGTCTGTCGCCGAACAGTGGCACAGAGTAGCGATTTATAGAGGTATGCTTTTTGACATAAGAATCTCGATAACGTTCAAACTGAAACGCTTAATGAATTACGATTGAATTTTGACCACTACTGGGAAACTAGTTTAATTGATATTATTGGTCACTTGCCTTTTGGATTACGAGTTAATGTCTTTTAATATTATGATAATTAAAGCTTATAAAAAATTATTATAAAAATCATAATACCTCAATCACTTTAGCTCTTCATCCTATGACAGGGTAATACGTGACATTAGATAACCAAACATGATATCACCAAAAGTTAAGGAAAAAGCTTATAATTATTGTAGTAATATTAACACATTAATACATAATTAGTAATATTATCACACGTGCTATTGGAGAGGCCTATGTCCAGCAATGGACGGAAATAGGCTGATATTGATGATTTATGATGATGATTAAAACATTAGTCATTTATATGACAGAAGTAGATATATTACATACCATTACAGTGATGCTGTACTCATAATAAGAACTGTAGTGCAGGCAAACAATATAATGTCATTCCAACCGATTTTTTCTTTTTATTTCTTGCATTAATAATTACACTGGCAATGTTATGTAGATCTCAGAAGCCTGTCGGTCTACTTGTCGGGTTGTCGGTTTTATATAAATAAAACCCTAAAGAAGTAAAATCATAAAGACAATAAATTGACAACTATCAAGAAACGTTTGCACCACATTCTTGGTACCCAATGGATTTTTCGTTGAATATCAAGTTATGAAAGAAGTGACAGATGACTGGAAATTCCTTCTTGCGTAAAATGTGTTTCGCGAAACTCTTCAAATAAGAGTAAAAACTATTTAAAATATTTGAAAGTTTCTTCAAACTATTTTTAGTATAGGTTTACAGGTCAAGAACAGGTCTTTCCCTAAAATATTGTCATACACTGAGTTGTTCTCCACCACACTGTTCCAGTGCATATTGGTAGAAACAGTTGCTAGTGATCGAGCATCGGTCGGATATTGCTAGATAACTCTCAACCTGCCTATCTTATTTTAATAATTCTTACAATTGATGTTATACAATATGTATATGAGTGGCACCGACTGCTTAATGCTTCGAAGGACGTAAGGGCTCGTTAAATTCTCACCGCAAATTGCGTCCAGCGATGCGTAATTATACAGATCGCTTGCTCTCTGAAATGCATCAGAAACGATTCCAAAAACATGAAAATAAAGAAATCTCTCATATTTTCAGTTATTTTGGAAAATCATTTTTGAAATAAATTCGCCACCATCATCAAAATCAAACCTTTGATTCTTGTTAAACGCAGTACGCGTTTCGTTATGATAGTGTGGAAGTTATTCCTTACTGCAGTAAGTGTTTATAATGCAAATGGAAGGATACAAAGAAAATTTGCATGGCACTTTAGTAAGGATAACGCAATTATTCTCCTTTGTACACGTTTATGAGGCGTAGCAGATATTCCGGCTATTTGAATTATAATTGAAACAGACCGAGAAAGTACTTTCGGATTTTAAAAAAACACTCAGATTTTATAGGTATTAGGACAGGTAAGGAGATCCAAAATAAGGTAATTAGATAAACACATAACCCTAACCCGTTGACTGAATATACCTCACAGATGTCTGATTTAGAATTCATCCCAAAACTCTGCACGATAAAACATCTTGATAGCCGTTTGGCAAACATATGTTTGTTAGCATATTTACAGTCTGACTTTTGCCAAACCATTGACAGTTGCTTACAGAAGTTACAGCAATATCCGCAATGAGAACAATAGTGAAACACATACATTAAACCAAAATAATCCCATTGAAATTCGCTTACATAAAACTGGTCGTAGTATTTCACGCAATGCAGAAGTGATGTGAACTCGGAATAATGGCAACGTTACACATTTCAAACGTTTTTATGATGGTAATCATAGTAAATGTGGTATTCGTAGTGGATACAAGAAGGCCAAGATTAAGAGCAGACCCAACGAAGCCACCGAGAGATTACAGACCGTCAAAATGGTTAACTAATAGCGCAATGGATGTGTGGTATGGTAATAAGAGCTTTGTGGAAATCTTGTCTAGAGAATTTAATGATGTTATCGACAGAATAGCTATCAGACCAGGTACGAATATGAATGACAGTTCTTCAGAACCTTTTTAGTTAGAGAAAAATCACTTTACAGTGTAACATATCGCAGAAATTAAATCTCCTATTTTCGTTCTGCGAGGACCCTCAGGAAGTAGTCGGACAATGTTAGAGTTGATGATGATGTCATCAAGTTTAACATTTTTTAAACGTTAACTATGATTGTTGCAACAATTCTAGCCCTTAAATACAAATTGAATAGCAACTAATATTTATTCTACGAATGACTACTACGTAATTATTAATCTTGTTAACAATTTATACTAAATAACCGACACTAACAATCCTATTCGAGGTCGGTCGTCGTTTTTTATGGGCGGCAGTAGTCACTTTTAACTTCAGCCTGTTTATCTTCCATTGCTTTTGCTCAAGAAAAAAGTGTGCTATAAATAGAACGTTATCTTTCTAAGGATAAAATAGCATCAGAAAATGTACAGAAAATTTACTTTCCTTAAATAAACGAAATTAATTATTTTCAGTTCGAAGTTCCATTCATATGGAGGATAACGGTACACAGAACAAAACGGACAAAAATAATACAAATAATTATATAAAAATAAAATGATTTTCTCTATTACAAACAAGTACAGTTAGAATGAGTAAATTTATTATAAACTAAATACAAGGGTTATCTATTTTAAACAATTCGTTTCATTATTTTCACCCTGTTTTATAACGAACAAACTTTGCCGAAGTTACTTCTTAGTACTGAAAAATGAAGTTAAAAATTTTCAAGCACAATATTTACTGTACCGTAGCTAACTAATTACAACTAACTTCCAAACAGTAATAGAAACTTTCGACCGACTTTTATCTGTGAAAAAATATGAAACAGGGTAGCTTTAGTACATATTTACATCAAAAAAATCTTAGTCCATAAAACCTCCCACTTGGCAACTGATAAATTATTTACGCCTCTCTAGTCTCATGGGCTCGAATGCTTTGATGTTCTAAAAGCCACTTCATGAGTGGAGCCGTTTTGATTAGAAGGCTTTTTGGGTAAGGGCCGATGGTGTGGTATAACACAAGATTTCCAGTTCGGAGTACTTGTCGCACCGAAAGCGATGAAGCGTCGGGTATTGTGTCTTGATAGTATGTTAGCGAACAGCAAAATATTTAGAAACGAATACTAGTAGGTATATGAAACATATGTTTATAGCTTATATTGACAGCGTCGTTTTTTATTCTCATTATTTACAAAGTGTGGATTATTGCATTTAACGTAATAATTAAACTTTATCTATATAAGTATAAGTCAACTAATAGAAACATTACTTTGTTTAATCATTAGTTAAAACGAAACTTACATATCAATGAAATAAACTGACAACGATAAAAACACTGTTCCCATATAAATTTATACTTGTGGTATGTAGAACTTTCTATCGTAACTTCTTTATCATCATCAGCATTTGGACGTCCACTGCTGGAGATAGGCCTTCCCTTATCGGCGCCACTCCTTCAATTCCTGCGCCTTTTTATCATATTGAATACAATTCGTCCATTTTCCAGTTTATCGCTCGGCTGTCCAATTCGTTATTCGACGACAGTAATACAAGTGAATTGATATTGGATGTACAAAATGTAGCTATCAATAGGTTTAAACCCACAAGTATATCCTCTCCTGTCACTTCTCGTTTAAGTGGGGCTTGTTCGTTGATTTCTTTTGATGTTAGGTCCCTTTATAAGTCTTAAAGCCAAATGATGAAGCGGTCGAGGGTGTACAAGTACTTATGACGTTTTATCCTGTGTCGCATTGATTTTTATCTTTTGATATATGAGTTTAGGTATTAGTTATTTAGGTACATGAGTCGAAAATCATGGACGTTTATTGGCGCCTAAGCGTCCCATTTGTGAGAAACTTTGAAGTTAAACTTAATAATACAATCGATATTGTTTTCTTTTTAAACTAAATATTCCATTCTGCGTATATATAATAATCATTATAAGTCAACGGATCTAAGTAAATACTCGTACGTTAAAAGTAATGGCATGTTGGGTATTTCATATGAATAGTTTAAAGGTGAAAATATTAAACAACTTTTACTAATATTTTGGCAACTTATCTTACAAAATTAGTCGAAGTATAATCTAACAGCCTGTCTATTTTAGATTATTTACCTTATTTATAATGAAGAACATTCATTTTTAAGTTATTTCAATCAGTGCTGGATGTTCCGCTCACGTTTTCAATATAAAATGTTGCTTTAGTCCAACATAGTAAGAATTTGAACGCGCTGAATATTATTTGAGGTAAGGTATTTTTAAGAAATAACCAGCACTCTCCTTCTCCTTCAAAATATCAGACAAATGTTGACTTATCGGTTTTCTAGGAACAATACAGCTGAGAGACAGGAGATTATAAACTTCAGAGTTGAGAACATTGATCATTGTGAGGTCCCCAAAGGGAGTAATCCCGTGGGCAGGTTCTTTGACGAAACAATGTGGGCCGGCAGTGTTACCCGACACAATAACCGGGCCCATTGTTAGACAAATGTCCGACCTCGATTACATAGTTCGCGATTTTGGGATTTAATTTGTATGCCTAAACTTTGATTGTAACTTTAACATTGTTCTGTTGTTATACATCTTGAGCCATGCAATTTTAAAATGGAAGGATAGTGTGAAATACGTCAAGTTTTAAATATATTAATTAGGAGTTGAATTTACGACTGGTTTCATTTATATAGCGTACAGACGGCATGTGTAATAAAATTTCTAGTAGACGAATGTGATTTTCAACCATACTTCAAAAAAGGTCTATGCAAATGCCTGGTTAGAAGCAATTTACAGAATTTTAAGCATTTTTTAAATTGCAAAAGCAATAATACCTGGCTAAAACTACTTAGTAACTACTAAATAATACTAATTATCAAATCAAGCGACCTTAGGAATAATGAAACAATTGTAATCAAACTAAATTTATGTACTTCTAGCAAATGAGATGCTAGTGACTAGTTGAGTGCCCACAAATTTGTGAAAAGACAATTTTTTACCAACTGTAACTGAACCGTTTTGTTTTTGCATGTTATTACAGTCGTCACTTGGAGACAATAAGCGCAAACCGTGCGCTAGAGCAGCTGAACTCGAACATCAGTCTATTGCTTTAAGCGCTTCAAAGTGCGAAAAAGCAACGTCTTCAACTGTGCGGTAACAGCATAGTAAGAGCCGCGCCGTCGAGCTGTGGCAAGACGATTTACATTGCAGTTTTGCACAATATATTCTTTCAGCCTTGTCTGCCTCGTTTATCAGTTGCAAGCGGTAGACGCGCGACTGCTGATCGATAGGTCCTGGATTCAATTCCCATTTCGGGTACTATAGGGTTTTTCTAACTTATATTTCCTAGTAGAATTTTCTAGTAAGGGTTCGGAGTCTGTTTCTGTGCCCGATATATGGCCATGGCCTCACCACCTATATCATGGTGGGACGTAAACGTAATTGATGATACGTGGTAATGTACTGCACTCCTCTGCCTATCCCTTCTTAGATGACATGCGTGCTATTACGTTATATTCTTACAGCAAATATAGTACGGAAGATATCGTTTTGTAGCATGATATTTCTTTTTTGGATTTCTAAAATTTTGTTGTAAATATTACACTTAATGCAGAGATGGTCACGTAGATATTAATGTCTCCTGTACATTTAATTCCTATCACTATTCATTTATAGCTAATTTATATCTTTCATTATTAACGACTTACGGTACAGTAATTAAATACTTATCGTGTTTTTAAATTCTGTTACTATTTTTTTGTTACAAAAATAATCTTTATTCACATTTTAATTTTCAGTTTTCATTAAAGTTTATTCATCACAAGAAATACAACTTCGAGAATAAAACTGTGAGTATACGCAGTAGCACGTGTGCCGCAGGAGAACACAACAGAAAAGTGTCTAGTTTATATATATTTCGTGTTTATTTCTCTAACTTCTTAGAACGACGATCCTCTTAGCACTTTGCAGTTACAGTAATTGCAGCCAGAGTGCTGTGTTGAGATAAGCAAGAAATATTACTGTAGTGTGCGTGTTGGATATAAAACGACCCGCATTAAATGTTACGAACATGTATGTACAGAAACACATGGCATATTTAGTAAAACAACTGAGGACATATAATAGGTATATTATACTAGTTATATTATACTAGTTATATCATAATAGTTATATTATAACAG
>DWFV01002278.1:0-10047 GCA_018246775.1 Parelbella machaon machaon | reverse complement strand
TACATTGCGCCACCACCTATGCTCTCTCATGCCGATGTCCACGCGCACACACACGTACATGGTCATCATGCTCACATAAAGATACCAAAGCACGTATACTTCCATACTTATGTACCAAAGAAAACTAAAATTATTATTCGACCTGTACGAGTACACACGATAAGAGTTCCGGCGCGCATAATTGCGTACAAGCCTTTGGCTAGGAGCTCCGTAGCACGTTTTACCCAAAACGGTCTGCGAGCGAGCGGCCCTAGGGAACGTGAACTGACTACTTTCAGGCCTTTCAATAGGCCAATGACGAAGCCGCCGAGACTTTAACATTTAAACAACGATACCAAAGTATTCTTTAACGGATTACCTCATAAGTTTCACTCGTTAATATGTCACTTTAGAATAAGATCAAAACAATGTAAATAAAGTAAATATATTTATTCTTGTCTACGTACGTTCTTTAATTCTTACACAACATTCCTAAGCATGTTCTTGACATTGGCAACCAACAACAACAGTTAGGAAATATATTTACGACACTATCAGCAGTAGTGCTCAGGATAATAATTGTATTTACGATACGCCCACTGGGCATCTACTGTGCGCATCGCGGCACTCACCGGGCGCTGTGAGTACGCAGCCGTGAGAACGTTTGGCTTATGATTTATTTAACACACTTGCCGACGTACATTGTGTTTGCTGTAATTGTGGACATTGAAATGGCTATCATTAGCTATCTCGAATTAAACCGAGAACGAGAAAGCCAGTGCGTGGCGCGGCATATTTAGTGTTACTCGGACCTGAGCTTGGCAAATTGTAGACGAGAAAAAGTGAAATGGATCTCAAATT
Source organism: Parelbella machaon machaon (assembly GCA_018246775.1). NCBI lineage: Eukaryota > Metazoa > Arthropoda > Insecta > Lepidoptera > Hesperiidae > Parelbella > Parelbella machaon. The sequence goes on along the minus strand of DWFV01002278.1, from coordinate 9,207 downwards.
TCACGTTTTATTGTTTGCTAATAAGCGGTGTTACGTTTTAAAATGTTACAACGTAACATCACGCTTGTAATCGCCGATGGGCTTGGCAGAGGAGTTTAAATTACTCTCACATTGAACCAGTTACGTTCACGTCCCACTATGGAATAGGTGGTGAGTCTAATGCCATATACCGGATACAGATCCGAGTCACTACTAGAAAATCTAAGATAGAAAAAGCGAATAGTACCCGACCCGGAATTTCGCTCCAAGACCTTTCGATCAGCAGTTGCGCTTGCAACCACTCAACCAATGAGGCAGTCAAATCTAGGTAATATATGTAGGTAATAGAACTCAATAAATCAATGTACGTAATAGAACTCAAAAAACGAAACTAACAACGTTTGCTTCGACTAATAATAATAATAATAATAATCGACTCATTTATCATTCCACTGTTGGAATATGGGTCTCCTTTCATATTGAGAGGGTTGCGGTTACATTGCTTCGAATACAATATGTTAAGTAGGAACCACTTAGAATTACGTTTTTCCTCCTTTTATTTTGTGTACGTTCTCAATAGCTTCTCATTTCAATTCAAATTCAATATTTTTTTTACTATTAGGCCAACAAAATAATTTATTTAATAAATAATAAAGACTAATAAACAGACATAATGAAGTACACTCAGATTCAGTTCCTCGTTGGTCGAGCGGTTACAAATGCGACAGCCCATCGTGACATCCTGGGTTCAAATCCCGAGTTGAGTACTACTGGACTTTTCCAATTCAAAGTTTCTACTAGTGACTCAGAGTCTGGATCTGTGCCAGCTGCGTAGTAATAGGCTCACCGCCTATTCCATAGGATGTAAACGTAACTGGTCAAACATGGGGCGAGCTACACTCATCTGCCTACCCCTTTGGAGATATACAGGCGTGATGTTACGTTACTCACATTCAGTATTCTAAAACAATAGTCCTACACAAGTGCAAGAAGAAAAGTGGTGTAAACTAGTTTTATTTTCGAAAATACTGGGCACTTACCGAATTTAATGTCGACATCTAAACATTAAGTGTGTAATGATTTCTAAACACACAAGATGGCGCTATAACCATTTGAACGTTCGCAACCGTTCCCATTGTATAGAAACTACATATAATGTTTAAGTAAAAAATACAAAGTTATTGCTGAAGATGGTAAATGTGCTTTTTATCCGTTAACACGAACGAGATCGTAGGTGGTATCTGTTACAGTGTGTTGTAAGGCTTCGATACCACAGTAACGAGTCCAATTGTACCTATCTAGCAAACGTGGTTTCGCATTTGGTACAGCTAATTGATTACAAAGCTTTAAATGAAAATTTATATTACATTTAATGTTTATTGTCTAATGTTTTAAAAAAAAGAAAAATAATCTAAGGTGTAGGAAGTCTGCCAACCCGTACTTGGCCAGCATGGCGGGCTATGGCTTCAACCCTCTCAATATGAGAGAAGACCCATATTGTAGCAGTGGAATAATAAATAGGTCCATTGTTATATTTCACCAACTGATATCTTATTTGTGGTAAGAATGTTTCTTGAGGTGGGTTTCACTGACCATTTGATGTACCTATCTACCATTTGAACAACCACATACAAAAAATGGTTATTGCGCTTTTTTATTTTCATATTTTATGTACACAGAGTTAAAGAGAGGAATGTTCATTGTTAAAACGTACACGCATTTTTGTGATATAATTTATAAGGCAATTACCATGTCGTAGCTGACATTCGGCCGGCGAACTGGTTCAGCCGCGTTATCAGTCAGTCCAGCTCCGTTGACGCAAGCACAATGCTGCGCGTCCCCATTGCGTGCCGGCACTAACGAGTGCGTGCCGCGCGAGTGGCGAAACACCGCGCAAGGTGAATCTCGCCGCGGTATATAAGTTAGCTAATGTCACCAAAATGTACACATCACCGATCAGCCTCTGTTCGACGGAACGACACTAATACACAAACATGTTCGCTAAGGTTTGTGTGAAAACCTGATGATCAGAACATTTGAAAACAGTTTTATTGAAGGATTTTTTATGTTATTTTTTAATACGCCGTTTAATAAAAAATCCATTTTCAGGTCCTATTCCTCGCCAGCATCGCCCTTGCTGCCGCCAAGCCCAGCGTAGGACCTGCCGCACTAGTGGCTGCGCCCGCTCCTCTGGTAGCCGCTCCTGCACCTGTGGTCGCAGCGCCCGCCCCCTTCGTAACGGCGACTAGCTCCCAGTACTTTTCCAGGAATTATAATGGATTGGTCGCTACAGCCCCTCTAGTCGCTGCTCCTGCCCCGTACTACGCTCCGGCGGCCAGGATAGTAGCTCCCGCGGCACCCGTGGTCGCAGCCGCTGCTCCCGTCGTGGCTGCTGCAGCACCTGCCCCCCTATTTGCGCCTGCAGCCCCCTACGTTGCTGCCCCAGCTCCACTACTGTCCGCCTACCCCCGGTACGCGTCTCCCTACATCGCGTCGGCGCCCTACGTCGCCCCGTCTGCTCCGTTCGTCGCGCTCAAATAAAAAGTCTGATTTAGAACTATTACTTATTTTAAATCACAACTGTGTAAATAAATAATAAATTGTTTGATACCGAATGATTCGATCTTGTCATTCCATCACCAACCTGCCTATGGTGAAATATGGCTTTTTTATGGCTCACACTGATCTTAGCCAGTTGTTTAGTTACGACGTGTGTATAAGTAATCGTATCAGCGTGGTCCAACAAGCTCTGTAACAATTTCAAAAATGCTGCTTACAGAAGACGGGATCGGGGAGAATTTAATTGAGTTCGTGAACAATTAATGTAACATGCTCGTATGTTTTGATACACATACTCATAGACACCTTTGAACTTAAGTCGTTAGAAGAAACACCGGGTCTTGTACCGACCTTAAAAACAATCTGCCCATACATTTGTTGCTATTAAGTACATGAAAAACTTGTTCATTTCGACATCCACAGATCATCATAAATTATAAGCGTAAACGTAACATCACTCCTGTAAGCCCCGAAGGTGTAGGCAGAAGTGTGTAGTATACCCCCACGTTCCACCAATTACGTTTATGTCCCTCATTGACAGCCTCGTTGTTCGAGTGGTTGCAAGCGCGACTGCCGATCGGGAGTTCCTGGGTTCAAATCCCGGGTCGGTCGGTATTGGATTTTTCTAATTTAGAATGTCTAGTAGTGACTCGAAGTCTGGAATCGTGCCCGGTGTATGGCAATATGCTCACCACCTATTCCATGGGACTTAAACGTAACTGGTGAAACGTGGGAGTCTACTACACTCCTCTGCCTACCCCCTCGGGGATTACAGACGTGATGTTACGTTTCTTCAAAACAAGGCTGAATAGGCTCTTCGTAGGCATGCCTGCTCCATTTTAGGACGCATCCGCACTTTCCATCAGGCGGGATCGCGGCCAAACACTGGCCTATCACATGATAAATAAAAACAATCGATAACGAGCACGAATAATCATCATTGCAAGCCAAATCCTCTATAAATGAACAGCTTCAAAGAAATCAAGTAATCTATGTAAATTTGACATAAATATCGAGTGACCTTTTTTAGGTCGACCACGCCACGCCCGAGGCAATTCAATTAAGGCACGTATTCTACACAATTGCGTTGGGCCGCCTACATTATCCCTACTAACAGACGCTACTGCATTTTAAACATATTATAATCTTTGATTACTACAAAATGAGGTATATACGTACAGCAACTGTTTAGCAAAGGAAAAGAGATTCTATAGCCATGTAAAATGTTGCTATTTTCAGTTTACACTTTGAAGCTCAATAATCGTACGGTAGTTATATAGATATATTTAAACAGACGACTGAGTGCTACAATATATTCCTAATAATATAAACGCGATTGTAAACGCTGCGAATACTCTATTTATTTCTGACTCGTTATGTGTAAGGAAAGATTGTTTACATTAAGATTGCATTTTTAAGCATTATTAATTAAACCTTACTCCTTTATAAATCATAATTAATAACCCACAGGTTAATTTAATCTAGAAGATAACAAAAAAATCAATGCCCGTTTCATGTTGAGCAAGCACATGGCTCTACTGAGGAAGCTCACGTAAAAGTAAAGGAACTCAGCAACCTCTTTAATTTTGTAATTCTAAGCTTATAGCAGAAACTAAAGGGGCTTACAATCAATCCAATTAGTCAGTAAATATTAAAAGAGTCATCGTATATTAAAATACGACAGTCAGATTGAGAGAAGAATGTAATAAGAACGACAAGAAAGGAATCGTTGGGACAATTAAAAGTAATTAAAACAAATTCCCGTGTATCACGTGGCGATTGTATGTTACATGAAGCAGAGCAACGGGCACGTGACGTCGATTAATAAATAGACCCGGCGCGTACATATATTTCCATATCGCACCAATGACGTCGCTACAAGTTTGCACGAAAAAAATGTATTAATTTATTCATATATCGAGTTACGGTACGCAAAATGTTCCAACGACGCCGGAGAGCAGTTCCGATATCCGGCGGATTATTTACAACTGTGAAATGGCCTGTGACTATCACCACATCGTGGTCTACACAAGTAGTTTATGAGGCTAAATGTACATCAGATTTCGTAAGTATTATTATATAGTTTGCATCTATGTCCGCTGACAGATCAGATGAAAACGCCAGCGGTAGCAGGTTACAGAGCACTGATCATGTAGATAACTTAGACATGCTACGCGAAGTGAAAGCACTATGCTCTTTTGTTTTGATACACGCTTTCGAATAATTGCAATAGCATATATATATAGCTATCTAAAATTTTCAATTAGCTTCATATAAATATAAAAACGACTAGGAACCCAAATAAATAAGTTGACAATCAAAGATGTCGCTAACCAAAAAAAAAAAACATAAATTCTAATTTTTGTCGTAATAATATAGAAAGTATGAATGACAACATTACAATGACATACTAAGTTTATACAGGAAGCATAAATCTCCACATAATAATGAGCAAAGAATTCACAAGTAGTTCGTGAAAATCGCAAGGCGATACAAGCGTCATTACGAACGGTTCCACAGTAGCCCCGCTGACAGACTATAAATCGACCGCGACTGTACTGCTGTCCGGCGGACGATCGTGAACATCAATAATTGGTGTGAACCCGTCAATTGTTTTCTCATTTAGAGATCTCGCGTCGGAATCAATCGCGGCGCGAGAGTAGCGGGGCAACTTTCTCAGCGCTCTCCTACCGACGGGCGCGACTCGTGTGGCTGCTTACTAGTATGGAAACCGGGCACGGTGTGAAAATCACAAGCGCAAGAAAGTCGTAATAAAACCATGTAAAACAAATTAAAATTAAACTATAAATTACATTAAACCGGATCTATTGAGAGAGAATAACTGATATTGTAACATATCTAATAATGGTTTGATTATGTTTTACACGTCAGATATGAACGACATAATTTCTCTAAATACCAATAAGGATAAGACCGAGAACTTAATCAATTTAATTATATTAAAATTGTGAAATTAAGTAAAGGTTTAATAAATATACTCCTAGATATCGCTGAAGCGCATCGCTCGATCCACGCGGCGCCGATGTAAGAACATCGAGAAACGCAATACTCGGCTTTCTCCTACATCTCTTAACAACTTTATCGGTCCGCGCCCAGTGTCACCGCCCGGTGAAAATGATGAAATCGCAGGATAGCTTGGTTTCATTGCATCTATGATAAATAACTATCGTCTCTAAAAGTTTAATGGAAGTATTATAACAAATTAATGATACAACTTGTTTACTAAGAACGACTGTTGACCAAGATGTAGTCATTCGAAATCGACTTTTCTTATTGTAGATGGTATAGTATGATCCACATTCCATTAATTATAGCAAAATTTATGTGGCAACTGGTTTTGATATCAAAATTATCCCATAAAATGTAAAAAATTACAAATTTACAAGTGCCAACAAGTATATCATCCTTGCCAATATAAATATGAAAGTCATCGAGTTGATCCGGAACGAAATCGAAAACGTTCTTCTTCGGCGCTCCATTCATCATAGTTGACTGCTATAACCTATTTTCTACACGACATCTTTAATAAAGCAATTATTAATAATACATACGTCCAATCATCTTGTCACTCAAATAACGAACACAGTGACAGGATATTGACTTCTGATTCTCTAAAAGGTCTGCGCGATCCGGTTTCTGAGAAATCATCTATCGAGCGACATCGGTCTGTTATTAAAACTCATTTACCATAACGATAACATTTTAAGGTGTCAGTAGCGAAGTAGCGTTTACATTTTAGAAAATTACTTTATAAACGCAAGGACTATAAGGAATCTCACTTATAATTATTGTATTGGGCGGTATTGTAGATTTTAGGACTTGATTTATGTTTACTTAAAGGTATAGATTCGAGAATAAAACGGTGTTCATATATTGATAAATAGAACATATGCCCGATACTAATGGACATGTTTTTTTTCTATAGATGAATAAATTCGTAAAGGGCTTTCTATTCATGAGTTATAGGTCTTTTTATGTACACATCATATCTTAAAGGACCCTTCGGTTCGATACCAATAAATTTGACCCTCAACTTCTTTTATTCAGCTCTAAATCTTTTTTGTGAATGGATATTCCGTTTTTACGTTCGAAGAAATCACATTTCGATACAGTTATAGATACGTTCTGTATATCCACTTGTCATGAATATTTTGTAGATAAAACCATTATACAAGTAATAACTTTTGGTTTATACCTTATGGAGTGATTCTCGGCGACGTGCGGTTTAATTTATTTCCATTAATTTTCTCCACCAATTCCCTACGGAGCTCGGCCCGGCCGGGTATGGAATTAGCATATCTCGTGGCTTAATATCGTACATTTAATCATATTAAAACAATAAAACGTTTGGTAATCATGTCTTAACCAATGAAACGATCGTAAGCGCGGGATGTACAGGGTCGTAAAATGGTTAATTTATTAAACTTAATAGTAGAAAATTAAATAGTAGAGACAGATGTTACATATGTTATTGAGATTCGAGAGATGAACAGATATAAAAACTGGTTCTAATAGAATGTATAGGATTTTTAAGAGCGAGATGTAGGTAATATAGCACAGAATATAATACACGGTAGAGAGTTAGTTGAATTTGGTGAATTGTAAATCACAATGACGAGGCATTGTTGAATTATTTCTCTTATTAATTAATAACTAAAATTAATTATTAACTAAAGGCAACATTTGACATAAACATTTTATTCCCAACCATACGGCCAGGTGCCTTTGGCCATGCCAAGACGTGAAACGGTTTTTTTTCTAAATATCAACAGGCACTGATTTAGTAAACTGTATTTTAGTAGCAACGGTTTTATTTAGTGATATGATGAAGATGTTATTACACCCATTAGATATATGCGAATGCTATGAAGAGATTGTCTACAAATGGAGAAAAAAAATCGAGAAAAGAAATGTATCTATTTAAAAAAAAAAATTCCAACATTCAACCTTTCATTGGAAGGTAAAAGTTAACACAATAAATCGACAAATTCTCTTACACGAGATTCCACGAGAAAAACTCAACGCCAAGAAAATCTGCTACGAATAAACAAGTTGAACGCCCGTTTAATACTGTGCTTTAGGTAGAAATAATATAATACGCTTTTGACACAAACTCATGTCTAATTAATTGATTTACGTGTTTGCTGTTTCTTCGTGTTTGATTTACGTGTTTACCTGAATGAAATAGCGTCGGGAACGTTAGCTTATCAAGTAAAGCGAAAGGCTTTTTTACGCTTACATCATATATAAGAACCCGTATTTAATGTGCTATAACACAAAATCGATGGAAATCATAGAGCAAACGAATATAAATTTATTATTTTTATAATTACCCAGAGGGCGGTAACAACAAAAAAAGTTGCACAAACCGTAATAATTGCAAACGCTTTAAAAAAGAACAATTGGAGACACGTTACAGAGCCAACATTGCTAGATAATCGGGATAACAATGCGGACGATGATTTGTTGAAGCGGACGGGTCGAGGTCGGCCGAGACGAGTTCTCACCGAGTCCTTCTGAATACTTCATTAGATGACTTAACAGAAACGTTGAGAAAGGACTCAAAAGGCGCTACAAGTCAGAATTATAAAGCCGAACGGCGCGCAACGAACATCTTCATTTGAGTGTACGCTATAATTTACCAATCTTATCGCTACCAGCGGCGGTTATGTTTTTATTAAATCGGTTAGTCTTAATAATAGCTCAATATTCCGTCCGACGTGCGTAATCGCAGGATGATACATATAATACAAAAACAATAATTCACGTCTCCTGTAAGTCGCTGTAATTTGCACGATCGTCAGTGGCGCGTCGACCCAACCAACCGCTGCATTTAGCAGATAAGCCATTTTAAATTAGAATATTGTTGTGACCGTCACACGTCCTCGCCGCTAAGCGAAAATATGGCGTACGCCCGCGACAAATGGAGATCGCTCATTGTTTTGATGAGAACGAAAGTAGAACCGAGGCGCGTCGCCGTGCGAATGACATTAGCGATACATTATTTATACATACGATCTCATTATCGTAATCATATACGACATTCATCGTTGCGAATCACCTTTAAATATCGCGTTACGATTCCCACACCTTGAGAATTGTGCAGCATTAATAAACATGATCCAAAGTGTCTTCTTTATCACTGTAACGCTTATTGCAGAATTGGCAAGTTTTGCAGTGCTAAGAGTTCGCGTACGAGACGTAAGCCGGCCGGACATATAATATTAATCTGGTAGCTGGTGAGGCGCGCGCCTCGGGTTGCGTGTGCTCTCGGGCTAGTGAAAGCGCGGGTGAAACTTCCGAACGGAAGCGAACCGGCTTTCTACCCCGCCTCGAGTCTTGAAGAAAACTAACCCCGTCCGCTTTTAGAGTAGCTCGGAAAGAGCGCACGAGCGTCGACCTCCAGCGGAGCGGAGGCGGCGGCTCCGCGCCTCGCAGCTCGCTCTGCGGCTACACTGAAACTTAATTCTGTTAAAGTAAGAAGAGCACTATTTTCGTGCTCCACTTACTGTAAAAACAAAGATGATTTTATTACAATATCCATATACAATGCTTCCTAATATTTATTACCTTTAATAACTTTTACTAACGATCTCCTTTTTTGTATATATACACACACACACACACACACACACACACATATATATA
>DWFV01002277.1:0-10047 GCA_018246775.1 Parelbella machaon machaon | reverse complement strand
TATATATACAATAGATCCGAGCACGCTATTGGATTTATTTCGGTAGCGGCGAATATTTACGAGCGTGATGGCGTATAATTAGTGGGCTAATTCCGTTGGGCGTGGGCGACGCAGGGCTGGATGATGCTGTGGGCGAAGCACCAATAACCGTGTTAGTTTATGGTGCTGAATTGATATTATTGTAAATATGTCAAGTTAAATGTTCTCCTTTTGCAAGGCACTCAGTTTTTTGGGTTATTTCGTTTTAATGCTTCCCAGTTGGTTATACGAAACTGGTACTAGAACAAAGTTATAATTTTATGTTAATTGTAATTTTAAACTAGTGTTGTGGTTGACATTCAGATATATTCAGTTAGAGACTTAAATATGTAGATGATTTAATTGCTCAATGTATAGATATTGGAAGTCTAGTTTATATTCCATTTTTAATTTTATTTTATACAGTGCCTTATAATAAACGATAAATTCATTAATATAATAAATATGATGGTCACCATTTGGAACATTAGAAATAGCTATGGTAAGTACTAATACTTCAAAATAATATACATGTCATTGATGTACAAAGGTTCTTATAATTGATCTACAAGTTTCTTAAAGACAGCTCCGGGAGACCTTTTTAATATAGAATCTTACGTGGCATTTCTGTTGCGCAATTGATAAACAAGTTGCAATTTATTATACCTGTTGGATAATACAGTAAAGAAGTCCACTAATCATTTCGAAAATTTTGTTCAACAATGAAGTGCGAATAAGCAACTTACCCCGCTCTCTTGTGACGTAGCCGCCGGCGGTTGCAACCCTAACTCTTGGGTATACCTTCTCCTCGCCCGATGCCTCAACAAAGCAGAAGCATCGGGTTGACCAAACTGAAAGATATGTTCATCACGTCCACTCATAAACACTTTCTCACCAAAATCCGAACTAAACTCCTGGGCATGATTGTTCTCTTTATACTTTTCACTTATAAAGTCAGTACTAACGAATTCCGGGTTTCCACCGTCCAAGATTTCCGACGTGAGTCTCAGCGAATCTGACGTCTGTCGCAGATTGACATCGGACTCTGTGCGATAGTTCTCGCATATCTGGTTAAACGTATTGAAGTACTCCGATGCCAAGTCGGATTTCGGTTGGTAATTGATCTCCGTCACAGGCGGTGGATCCGCGGTAAGGAAATTCGGTTCCATGACGTCATGCCGCAACGCCATCATTAACGCGCTTGAACTTGAACTTCTTGCACTTGGAACGCATCACTCCAGTCTCGTCTGCTCCTCCATTTTAACACTACGGCTGACCTATAATTTGCGGATTCGTACGCTCAATCGCATGTTGTGTTTACGCTTCGTTTGATCATTATGCATTAGTGGCCATAAAACTTGAAACTTTTAACGATCCACTAGCTTCAGTGTTCGTTTGATGTGAATATTAGGAATTCGAAATTATGTTAACTTTTTGCGGAGATAGTTGAAACAGTTAGACTAAACGTAACTAGCTATCTAAGAGGCTAATATGGCAGAGCAGAAACTACGAGAACAATGGCCTTTAATACTCAGGACTAACTGTAAGAACATTCGAATCACTCGTGAGATACATCACGGACCACCCGATAAGGCAAGGAATATAAGACCGTCGGTGCAAAAACTGGGAAATAAATAATTTTTGCAGAAAGGACCATTTCTAATCCGTTAGACACCTTTCGTCTCCGGGGAGTAATGGCGTTTGAAATTAAACGGAGAACCGACCGCGGACAAAGGTGACGCAGGTAGCCATGGAAATGTTCGATCGCATCATGCGACGGTATTGTTGTTAGAAATGACGGATTAAGTTTTTCAAAAACCTCTCGCCGATGATGAATATTGTGTTACATTTTTAATGTTACTGTGAAATGTATATCGTTTTGAAGTTTCATATCTATTGTGTCAGCTTGATGTGTAGAAACATTTAATTTTACGTGTGGTGTTATCTCGTGGAAAAATATCCTATTTTAATTCATTGTGTTGTAAATATTCTTTAACTTATCTCTTCTTAAAACCTGCAGAAAAATTTGCACGTTTTCCAATCTAAATTTTAATCGTGCACCCATTAAAAAATACAAAATATAATGACTCAGAATTTTTCAGATAAGATATGGAGCTACGTTTTTATATAATGGTTACTCAATAACAGCTGTATTTTTCAAATACAAAAGAATTGACTCAGAGCAATTAATTGTATTTGTAAAAACTTTTTTACAAAGAAAACTCAAGTACCACCCGCTCCCCAAGTGACTGTATTGTTTTTGTTGAAAAGCGAAGCAGCAAATTGGTACGATATCTAAGGCTTCCTATAGAACCCAAGGCCCCTATTGAATCGACCGCAGTGTAAAGTTACAGGCATCTCGGGGGAATACTTAGGAGTAGAGCGCTCGTGTTTTCAGCGTTCCCAGAAATTTGTACTTTTGGGGAGAAAGTTTTGCAAAAACGAGTTACCTAATTGTTTTATTTGTTGTTTGGCTTCTATTACGATGTACGTTAGCGAGATACTTGTGACTGTGCTACAGTGTAACTGTGTGTTGTTAACTGTGTATTAGGTACAATTTAACATCCACCGTCTATCTGTGAACTGCTTAGCTTACGCGGTCTACCTACGTCACATCACCTACGTCACGACTCAGTAGCCTTATAGTGAAAATTCGGCCGAATCAATCATTCGAACGACGGTTCAGATACTAGATCTGCATCTCAGAGTTTTCAATAAAGTTTTCTTAAGTGTGTGAAATCAGCCAACCCACCCTTTGGCAGCGCGACAGATTATGGCCTTAAACCTCTCATCCTGAGAGGAGAGGTAGCAAATTTCCCAGCGTTATCGTGATTGCAACACCTTATTAAGCAGGCTTTTGCTAAATAACATTGCATAACATTGCTATAACTAAATAACATTCGTTAAAACTTGTTTGATGACTTAAGGGTAGTTTAAAACGTCAGTTAGACATGTTGTTTTCTAAGCTGTAAATCCACCGATTGACACACACTTAAATAGACTGTAAGTATAAGTAAGTAAGTGAGCCCCTACAGTTGTAAGAGAAACCAATTGCCAACAGTATTCATCTATACTATGGTCTTAATTAAACCTCACAGAAACATTTGAACTTTATCAATTAATCATCTGTAGTTCCAGATTCTTACGAAAATCTTTATTTGTAAAATATAAAAATGACACTTTATGGAAAATATAAAAAAAAAACTAAATATTTATAAAATACTTTATCATGTTTGAATTTTTTTCGATAAACTTGCAAATACTGCCATGTTTAATTGACACAAATTTAAATCAAATTATTCCTTACAATGCGTCTGCTCAATGCCACAATATGAAAAAATGACACTCGTTAAACGCATAGGTCACAATACGACAGGTCAACCAACCCTACCTTGGGATGTTAGCCTTATCCCAGCGCGGCGGCGGGCGACCACCGGCGTGGCGCAACCCGACACCGGTGCTCGTCAGCTGATCAGCACGCTATGGGAACATTGTTGAGCCCCCGCCTATGCATGCCTTTGCGAATCGCTGACGTTGTGCGATCACGCGAGCTGCGGGAACAATTTAGGTGAAGGACCTGCTTGTTCTTTATGTAAATATTCAGCGTACGGCGCATTTTAAAAACTGATACACATGGGCAGGCACAAAAATTTTTGGGAAATTCAAAAGTGCCCGCCTCATACCATTTTTCGAATGGCTGATGTTTCAATTTAAAAAAAAATTAAGTTTATTTTCGACTAGTGAGATGAAAAAGAATTTTACTTAAAATATTTTTTGCTGGCTAATTATAAAGAGTTGAGCATTGATAGGAAATATGAAAGTACCTAAAGTACGCTGCGTCTTATGAGGTGTTAGATAAAAACTCTAATATACCAATAATATAACATCACGTTTGTATTTCCCCGTAAAGGTAGGCAAAGGATTGTAGTACTGCCACGTTTCACTAGTTATGGTATATGTCTCATGAAATAAATTGTTAAAATTCGTAATGGGAAATAAAGTTTTCTAAAACCTAAAATAAGGGATGAGCGTATTGGCATATATTTACAGATGTTGATAAAATTATCCTTACCAAGCTCTACATATGTGACCGTCGCTAAAAAAATGGGTACACTTTACTTCCCTGCCTAGCTCTTCGGAAAATACAGGCGTATTGTTATATTCCTTATAGATATAATTTTGTCATGTATTTATAAACACTAAAACACAACATAAAATTTATGTCTACTGTATACCTTTAATCAGCCGCCGGTTACCAAATAGTTACTGCCCGCTTCCGTGTAGTAAGATTACAAAGATCTAATTTTCTAACCAAGCGACTTGACCCCCAGAGACACATGTCTCGTTAATACAGATTATAATGATATGCAATTATCTCATTCGATATTCACACCTGCCGCTTCACTAGAGGCGCATAGTAATTAAAAACGGGCTTAGCTTTCCGACCGCGACACCGTCCGGACAGCTTGAAACTTTTCACTGTGAAGAACGTTACACGCTGGAGACGGCCTCTTCTACTGGCCAAATGTAATTACAAAACATCACGCCTGTATTTCCTCCAAGGGACAGGCAGAGAGGAGTGTAGTACACACTCACGATACTCCAGTTACGTTTTACGTCCCACAATGAAACAGGGTGTGATTCTATTGCCATATAAGAAAATATAATATATACCAAATATTCAACGTAATAAGCTAATATGATTTTCAATAGACTAACGAAAATCGTATTATACTTGACAAGTTTGACATTATTTGACCAGAAAGGTATCTTTTTCTTACAGTTGAAAAATTGCGCCCTCCGGCACTAAAAAAAATTGAAATATATTGTTTATGTCAAATTTTTCTAATAAAATAATACATTAGAAACGTTGAAAACTTTATATACATACATATATATGTATATGATTCGCTGTTTATAAACAAATGGAATATTTTTAATATCTTTCTAAACACGAAGCGTCGAGGGCGAGCAGGGAACGGAAATAAGGCCTATATTTGTGTATCATGAATTAATTCTCGAACTATTTATGTGTACACAACTAATTTACAACTTTATCCTATTAAAAATATACACCTGCTGCGCCCGGCGCACCGAAATTATAAGGTATTGACAGATCAGACAGCGATAAATAATTAACAAAGTGTTTTGTAAAATAACTTCGAAATCGTATTAATACAAACGCGTAGTTTAGTCCGTACAGCCGTTAGCAATCATTGTTACCCCCTATGTAAATAAACACAACATTAGAAATAGTAAATTGATTACAAGCTGGCATCATTCGTTTCATATGTACTACTATACTGTACTTTATTAGGCGATATTATCACAAAAACACCCAAACCGGGAACTGAACCCGCGTCCTTGACCCTCGAGCGCGCAGCACAGATGTCCTGCGGCGCCACCTGTCAGATGTGACGGCAAGGTAGAGGCGGTGCGTTATCGCGTGTACAAATAACTCGCGCGGTTTGAACATCTAGTCGCGTTGCGTTTGGAGACACCTGGGTGAGCGCTTGTTTAATGCCCCAAAAATATGTCACAGGACAGTCAGTTGCATTGATATGTCAAATATCGACGCGGGACTGGTATATAGAGACAGGGCGAAAAGAGGAACAATAAAGAATATTATTACGACATCGAAAAGTGTTATGAATCCGTATACAGTACTCCCAAAGACTTGAACACAACAGTAATATGTTTCCAATGGTCCGTACCAAAAGCTCGGACAAAGGGTTTCGACTGCATTCGATTTCCAAAATAAGAAAGTGCTCCGACTGGCGACTTTCATACCGAATTGGCTATCGGTAGATCGAAACCCTACAAACAAACCAGGTCAGCGCACGGGGTGGGCAACCGGTCGCAGGCCAACTGCTGATCCGACAGGTGGCGTGTCGCAAGCCCCGAGAGACGCAGTCACCAACTCGTGACATAGAGCCAATAATCATGGTATCAATCTGATAATTATCTCCTCTCTAATGTTTCAATTAACGTCAATATGCTTTGACATAACATTTATATCACGCTTAATGTGTTGCTGAACGAAACACAAGTACGTTTCTTTGTGTCGTACACATATGCAAATACGTACAAACAAATCTGTAGAGATTGGTAGCAAGTGGAAATATATTCTGAGCGTCGGGCCTACTCCGACGGAAAATAAACGTACCCATTCATCAGCCTTTAAAGTTCACTGCTAGACACAGACCTCCTCTAATCGGCGCTATGCCACACTGCTCTGGACGTAACAATAAGTAGAAACATAGGTTTTAATATGCATTTTTACGTTTGGATATATTTAATTTAGGTTTAATATTATTAAGGTATTTTCTAGAAATATATTTAGACACATATGTACCTACTATTGTCCTAGACGCATGCAACTGGATAGAGCCTTTTATATATATGTATACATGTACATATATGTACTCAAACATGTGAAAACTATTTGTTTTTGTGTACAAGCACGTTTGTGGGTCAAATCGTCACCTGTCCGACCGAC
Organism: Parelbella machaon machaon; assembly: GCA_018246775.1. Classification (NCBI taxonomy): domain Eukaryota; kingdom Metazoa; phylum Arthropoda; class Insecta; order Lepidoptera; family Hesperiidae; genus Parelbella; species Parelbella machaon. The sequence continues at coordinate 3,530 of DWFV01002277.1, read as the reverse complement.
ACCTGGTACCTTTTGGTATATCATGTGGAATTGCGTAACATTAGCCAATTAAGACGAATCCGGGTGCCCGTCGAATTGGAAAAACGAGAGCCACTTGAGAATGTGAAACGGAAGGTCATAATCGACAATCAGTTGCAAGCAAACTGTTTATCAATGAGCTTAGTTATCTCCCTGAAAATCCTCGTCACCACGTTTTGCTCACTCAAAGAAAAACTGTTCGAGACGTTGCTTAAAGACGTATATCATCAGCTGATAAGCGTTCCCAATGTTAGAAGCGCATCTATGTTATGGGGAACAGACTGTCTTATGATCCCTTAATATTAGGATCCTGCCACGCAATTGTTACAGTGGAATTATCCATTGAGTGCTGTAGGCATTTAATATAGGCTAACATCAGGCGTAGCACGAAGAATGAGGCGATAATTGAAAAACTTCAACTGAGTTTACATTTTTTTTTCTAATTTTTGACAAATACGTATTATTCAGTTTGCATTACATACATATTTGTAATGGACAAATTTGTTATTTAAGATGCTGAATCACACCACCGCGACATTTATTATTGCTACTAAGAGATATCACCGCGTTCTGTTCTGGGCGTACGGACATTCACGGGTAAACATATAACGCATCGAAACAAACTGTTAGTATTATTTTGAACGCACTTTTCCTTATCTAAGGCACGTGGGCGTTTCAATGACGTCAATGTCATTGATATTTTTTAATTCAAATTTCATACAAATGAGTATTTGACATTCCCAGTGGAGAACGACTTATAAAAGTGAAATAATTTATTTTCCTCGCGACGAATTATTAAAATTATTTACAACTTGACAACGAAATATAAATGTTACTACTTTTGCTACAAATACATCGACATCATGTTGAGACAACATTACCATAACTATGTCAAGTCAACTTGTAACAATTACACACATCACAAATATGTCACATGCACTTGTAATAAATGTAACACAATTTAATGATTCGATTATGTGTGTGCGTGTGCGTGTGTGTGTATGTACAATAGATCGGGGTCGAGAGATGGTCGGCTTGACCCGCGGACGTTGTGAACTGTCGCAGATTATTGAGTATGTGCAATTAATTAATGTTAATTATCACTTTGCAGAACTGCGTACAGTAAATAATTGGCTGTAATGTCATAATTATAATTGTGCTTTATTTCGATCCGCGTTGAACGTAGATAATGATGTCGCGTCGTATGACAAGGCGATATCTGATTATTAGTGCGACGTGAAGATTCTATTCTCTTGAAGGCGGTAGAACTTTCGAGACGGCGAAGTATGATGACTGCGTATATTTCTTTTGCATAGGAAAGTAAAGACAAGGGTGCTTATGGTGTCCATACATATCTATCTTTAAGTTTTACTTACACTCTTGTAAAGTAGACAGTACCAGTCAGTTTAAAATATTCTTTTAAAAGCTCGCTTCTTTGGGTTGAGATGTTGAGAGATTTTAGTACTTTGTTATAATAACCGCGCGCTATGATACTTGCCAAATAAATATTTGTCAAGAAACTGAATACTGATTTTTTACTACGCGGAAGTGTCGTTGGATACATAACAAAATATAGAGAGGAAACATAGTTTTAAAAAAGAAAATAATTTCATTTTAGATTAGATTTTCCATATAGATATGTAGACTCCATAGCTGGATCGATGATAGCAAAAAACCCACAGGCTATTTGTCTAGGTATTGTAACATAAGGTAATCATGACTAATGCATATATTACGACCATATATGGACCATGAACAAGAAACGCATATGAAATAGAACTGTAAAGGTCGCTTATGTGATTGTTTGATGTTTAATAACAAGAGTTGTGGTCTTAACCAACACCTATACGATTCTCTGCATGCACCCGTGAGAGTTTGTCCGCCATATTACATTGTTTTCTTCTGGATTCTCATAGCAGCTTGATGACCAGACCGTTTATCGCTTATTGTTATTGGGACTATACATATCGAATTAGGCAAATGTATTAAGATTTCGGATGGGGTGTAGTGGCACACCTTGCGAAAGGCTTATGTCCAGCAGTGGAACGGTAAAGGCTATTGCGATGATGATAAAGATTTAAAAAAATAAATAAATAACTACATTATACTGTCTATTGGGGATAGTTCAACGAGAGCGCCATAGATATATAATTGAAATGTATGAAATTAAGCAGTTTCAGGATCGTCCCAAAGTTCATATTTACAACGGTGTCTAGGCTAATGAGAGTTATGTAACGAATGGTTTTTACTCAACCGTCTTCTCATTCATCGATATGTACATATATCAAGATAAGTGAAAATTATCACAAAACGCTCAGGTATTATAAAAAGCTTATAAAAATAAGTCATTTAAACCAATGTAATAGAAGATGCACTCCCGTTACACACCAGGTAAAACAAACGCCATGTCATCAGTCAAGTACCAGGCAATCATATTTTTAAAGAAGTGTAAGCATATCGAGAAAAGGCAGACAGCGGGCCGCCGCTGCGTCTTATGTTTCACTCACAATGCACACATAGACAACACGCAATCAGCATTCGTTGCATGTGGGCGTGCGACATTCCTGCATTAATGATACCAGTGTCGCATCTAATCAGTGCTCGCATCGAGTCAAGTGCCGCTCGTTCGGATTTTACTGAGGAATTGCGGTTATCGGAGGAAAATCGCTTTGTCTGTTTGTTTACATCTGTTTCATTTAGCTGGCGGAAAATTTAGTTATTCCAACCGGAAGGCAATTTTCGCTATATTAAGTAACAGTAGGACCAGTATATTTTGCCTTTAAATTACTGAATCTAATTTCGAAGTATCTATCTTATAAGGCTATCTGTTATGTTAAAATATTGTTAAATAAATAGTTAACATATTTTAGTTACCTATGAAATAACTTCTATGTAACTTTGTACATAAAACACACGAAATGAGCATCGAAGAAAGTTTCGTCCTTAATACCTTTGTACGTACGGCTGTACAATTCAACCTATTCAACGTTGGTGGAAACGACTAACTTTTAAGGTGCCACCGCCGAAAGCCACGTCAGCCACTTGCCGGTGATTATGGTACAATAACAAAGGGGGCTAATAAATAGTTATGGGGTATTTGAATTCTAATAACATAAATACACGGGGGTGTCAGCGAGACAATTGTTGTGTACGATAATTCTATGGGAAAGGGTTCGTCCGGAATATAAACATCGAAAAATATGATATTTTTTGTTGAAAAAAAAGTAGCCTATGTCCGTGAGAAGCGACTTATGGTGCCGATGGAAGTATTGTTTTATGAAAACTAAGTGGTTAATAAGCACTCTGGGATACTAGTTTAAGGGTTAAATACCTTTTTACATTCACCCATTGTTTATGTAAGTACGTGTGTGACCTTATTGTTAAACTAAATTTTGCCTGTAGTACTTTAAAAAAAATAAAGTAACGTAACATCATGCCTGTAATCCCCGAAGGGGTAGGTAGAGGAGTGTAGTACACTCCCACGTTTCACCAGTTACGTTTAAGTCCCATGG
>DWFV01002276.1:0-10047 GCA_018246775.1 Parelbella machaon machaon | reverse complement strand
ATAACTTTGCAGACAAAGACAAAGAGGAGGCGGAGCCTAGCATTGATATTCCTATAAATGTAAGTACAGAGAAAACAGAGCAGGATGAAGTATCACCAATAACTCCAATAGCAGATGCTATAGAAACGACAACTGTCACCGCTAGCTCTACGAATGAATTTTCACTTCGCGCTGCAGTTAACAGCGCACCTGTTGAAACAGCTCCGTCCAACGCTATCGTAGACACTCAAACAGATAAGCCAAATAGCACAGAGGGAGACGTGAAGATTGGAGCCAAAACATCTGATACAAAATCTGGCGGTGTCGATAGAAGCTTAATTGCTATCATCGTTGCCGGTATGGTTGTTGTGGTAGCCGGTGTCACAATAAAGAAGAACTGGACTTCAATCAAAAAACGATTTAGTTCCACTCCGAGAACACCGAATGAGCAGCGGTCGGGAGGAAATGCCAATGGAACATCGCCGGAGGAAGTTCCACTGCAAGACAAATCGCCAGTCTAAGTTAACGGAAAATATTATTTATATAGAATGTACGATTATAAGTAAGATGTAATTGAAAATGCTATGAGTACTTCATGCTGCGTGCTACTGCATATAGAAGCAAGGTCTAAAATATTTGCTTTTTGACTATGTTTTTGAACTGAACTCTGTTCACCTAGTGCTGAGACCATTGTATTGTATCCTATGGGCACTTATAAAGCGAAGGTACTAGTGAAAACTGAGCTGAAACGCCTAGTGCGTGAGCTGGCACGTAGTCAACTATAACGTATTGATAACCACTAACTCCAAATCAAAATGAGACATCTGCGTTGTTGTAAAAATAGGTACGTAAAAATGTATCATTTATCGTTTAGCTTTATGGTCGAAATCAAATCGGAATGTTTTGTGATGAATGTATATAATATATGCGTGTCTTGTAAGATATATTAATTCGACAAATATAGGATAAGTTTTATTAAGGTAGTAGATTATTGTGTTGTGTAAATATGTTAATATTCCAATCATTGCCAAATGCGGACAAAAATTTTTTTTGTATGTAAAATAATAAATGTCAATAAACTGCGATTTTTCATGTACCGTGTATTATTAATTCTCACGTAGTTGAACGGAAACGCTTTAATATTCGACATTTTAGAGGAGACTGCAACTGATATTACTACAAGTGAGTTTTATAAAGAAATAATGTACATTATTTACAGACTTATGCTTACGCAGTTATAAACATTTTAATAGTAATAATAACAAAACAAATTTATAAAGAGAGGCGTCATCTAAAATGTCCGTGTGAGGCACTACGTCTTAAACACTGGCAGTAGTTGGAAATATTTGTCAACCTTTGGTCCCCAGAGACAAGAACAAGCTTGGTCGACTCTCTGACATATAAGTTAAAACATTGGGCGGTCTGGATTTGTGCCCGATTTGTGGCAACAGGGTCATGTCCTATTCCATGGTGGTACGTATAATATAACTAGTGCACTCTCTTCTTATCCCTTTGAAAAAATACAGACGTTACGTTATGTAAAACATTGGACTGATGGTGTTTTACCTTACTCGTGCTATTTCTTAATTCAATATTTAATCGTACTGTTGTTAATAGGAAGGAACAGTCAACACTAAGACATGTTTATATAACACGACAGCAACACTAAATAAACATAGACTTAGAGCATTATGAAGACAAGAGCATGATGGTTTTAATAACTGATTTTGAATGGTGGAAATAGATTCCTAGAAATTGGTCTCAACTACTGAACGTATTGCTAGACCGCTGTAGTGTGAAAATGTACATATTATTACATTTTTCCTAAATTGACTAGATAACTTTAAGAAAGTAGGCTAATCAGAACATATATCTTTCGATAAGAGTTTCGGCAACGCACTCAGATATTTTTGTCTTTTAAATATACATACTTGCCAATATGATGGAAAGATTTGTGAAGATAGCAGAATTGCCTCATATAATACAAATGGTAGGTATATCACACTGAAAATAATGCAAAAACAGATTAAAAACTAATTAAATGAGAATTGCACGCATGTATGTAGTCGAATGCTTTATTTTCACCCATTCCAAATATTCTCAATGTAAATTTCTATTTGGCCATAGGCTCACCCACTTTTCCATTGTTGGACGTATAACAGAATTGGTGAGTCGTGGCACTATACTACTCTCCTTTGTCTAGCGCTTCCGGTATTCCCGAAAAATTTTACAAATACGTCTACTCTAACATAACATTCAAGCTAACAAACATAACCGTGAGGTTATGTTCAATGTTCTCTTGAATGGCGCTTGATTGCATAAATTGCATCTTCAGTTACAGACCATTACATAGTTCTATGTGAGACTCAGAGTAGAGTATGAGTAACAGTATAGAAAGATGAAAAGATAGATAGAGTAATACAGGTAGAGAATGAGACAGACAGAAGAGGCGAAACGAAAGTGGCGTAGTTGTTGTAGACACACGGAACAGGTCGCAATAAGACGCAACTCGGTCGGATGTGTGATTGACTGGGTGGCTGGCTGGCCGAGCGCGACAGGCGCCCGCGTCGTTCCGTTAGGTGACTTCAGCTGGTCACACATGGAGCTATAATATATACAGCATGGCATATTACGGTTTTTTCCCAACCCTTTTATCGTTTCGTGACTGCCTCGTTGGTCGAGCGGTTGCAAGCGCGACTGCCGATCGGGAGGTCCTGAGTTCAAATCCAGGGTCGGGTGCTATTGGATTTTTCTAATTTAGAATTTCTAGTAGTGACTCGAAATCTGGAATTGTGCCCGGTGTATGGCAATAGGCTCACCATCTATTCTATTGGGACTTAAACGTAACTGTTTTATCGTTTCACTTTGTGACACGAGTCTCTTCTCAAAATGCGAGGGTTAATACGACAGTCTGGCTCGCAGGCCAAGTGTGTGGATCGGCATATTTCACACGGCTTACTAAACATTTCTATTGAGGACCTTAAGGTTTGTAGGTGTGTAGGTTTTCTCACGATGTTTTCCTTCACCGTTATAACATACTTTACAATATACTTTCAAAATACGTGTATGTTATGTTTCAGACATGTGTATGTATGTCACATGTCCTAATACGTGAATAGATATAGCAAGACGTTATTGCGCAGAAAATGACAGAGATATATGTTATAGCATAGCTACCGTATGTAATAGCTTGCTAAAATATACATATATATAACTACATACACTATAAATATACATATATATAACTACTACGTACACTATATTAATATATATTATAGCTCCATGTGTAACGACCTTCGCACTACGCACTGCTTCAAAATGTCCAGGTCAATACACTTTTTATACTCCTTCCGCTGCGCGTGTGTGCCCGCCCTTTCCTGCGCTAAATGAAAACTGGCACGAATTTTGAACCGAAAAATCCGTTGTAAACAAAGGATCAACGACATGCTGTGTGCATTGACTACGCACAATATTTACACGTTCCCGATAAGAACACACACACATAGGTACTTTGCAACGTTCAAAGACGCTATCGGTTTTGGTTTCTCGTATCTTCAAGAATTACGACATAGTTAATTTTAATATACACTTACTACATATTCATAAATACGACACCATAATAGCGTGACTCTTTCTACAGGTAAATTATTTATTTATTTATTATTTTTGTAACACCTTATGCTAGGGGATACAAGGGTGTACTTAATGCTTAATGGCATTAGGTTAGAGAAGATTAAAACCGATAAGGACATTATACCCCCTTCAATTTACATTCCTGGGGTTAAGGGTGTGCGCAAACCACTCCATAAACCCAAAAATGTTAGGTTGACCAAGTTTTAACGACGAGAGAAATGACCTCATAATATCATACCTCCAAATATCAGACAGTAAGTTTCTAATGTACATTTAACAATGCCGTATTAGGACAATTATCAATACAAATACATTACGCTTCAATGGAAAGAATTTACTTATGGCTTGTCGTAAAATAAGAAGTCTGAGCCATTCTCAATGAACGTAATACATATTTTCTGTCTGTTTTTGCGATGTTTAGCTTCAGGTGACCTTTTAGATTGCAATCTAAGTTCACGTGGTATTGGTGCGCCAGTGAAAAACAAAATGCAACATACCACAAAGCGATGATCGAGGAAAATAAACATCTCACACTTCAAACAGCTGAAATGTCATAAAAAATTATAAATTAGTCACAGAAAGCGCTGACACCAATATGTTTCCGGCGATTACATTCCAAGTTATGAATGTCCGAGATGGTGGAGAAACTGAACTGGAGTGGGGGATAGCTGACGTAATCTCGCCCGCTGATTAGTTCGCCTGCGTTACAAGATTTATACCATAACAATAAGCGATTTTAAGAATAGACCTCATGTTAAGGAAGCTAGTCTGCAGCCACACAAATTGACCTTTAAAGCCCTTTCAAAACTGGGCCCTAAAAGGGAATGGTAACATTTGTGTAGATAAGATAACAACATATCATATGATGAGTAGATTTTGAAAATATTCGGACGATATTAATTCCTTAATATCCAATAGGGATATCTTTACAGTGTTATCTTTTTAAACGCGATATACGCATAAATTCTGGAATTTATGAAAAAAAAAATGGAGTTAAATGCAAAAATGTATATTTCGCAAGTTAGGCAAATACTAAATATGTATTTGTTGATGGATGCAGGTGCCGCAGCAGATTAAGACTCACCTATGTTGTAGAAATAGATCAGATATTGACTGCTAGGTGACCAGAAGAGTTCGAAATTCCAGTGTGTCTGAAGAGAATGAATGAATGTAGAAACACATTAGGTCTGTAAAAATAAAGATATTTGACAGTCGATACTTTCCGCCTCCTCCGAAAGGGATTTGACGTGATGACATAATAATAAAAAAATTACGCATCTTATAAACTCCAATATCTAATGATGCAATCATTTTCAATCCTTCTCAGAACATCATAGAAATACAAATGAAATCTACACGGAAAATATGGTATATGAAGACACGAGTTATTGTATGGCACTGATTGTATGGCACTATTTATTTATGGCACTGATTGCCTTCGCCAAACATAAACGCAAATAATATTAAAAAGAAACCACACGAGTCGGCGTGTCGCGATAATCATGTTTAAACAGGATCATGTTACATTGAAGCGTAAGGAGATTAGAAAGTGAACAGAGCTTAAAATGATCGAAATGTATCGGTGAAAGAACGCAGTCACGATTTGCTGGTTGGTTTGATACTATCAATGCGCAGCGAAGCCCTATTGAGTACACCCAAGGCCGGCCCGGCCACGTGCAATTCGTAGGGCACGAGAGCGTGGCGTATATTAATGCAAACACGAGGTCATAATCTGTTAGACGCTATCCGCAGCCGAGTTGCACACAAACACATACACTCATGTACGCGCATACAAATATGACACGAAATATGCGATGTAACAATATTGATTCAAACTGTTAACGGAAAATTATATTGACAAGATATTATGGCTTCTTTATTATTGCAACACAACATAGAATAGCTAGGCAACATAACCACATAGGATTAGAATGTCTATGTATATGACAGTTATTATTATTATTTTGGCGTCGACTGCGTGTGAGAAGTGGACAGCGTCATAGAACAATCGATATACACAGCCCGCAGTGTATTATCGTCAGCTTAGATGACATCAGCTCTCCTACGTGTAAGCTCCACGTGAACATGAACTCGAGCGAAGACTGACACGCGCTCGTTGTTACATAATTCGCCATTTATACGCAATAATACACTTATTTGTAGACAGACATAAATGTAGAATACTTATAACAGACCTAATATGGGGTGCATATTTATATAACGTGTATTATACTTTATTAAGACATTTACATATTTCCTGAAACGGAACGCAGCGATAATTAAAATAAAACGATTTATGGTGTGCCAACAAGATTTTTTTTTTACTGGCTGCTTGGTTCGTTCCGTTTTTAAAAAGTTTACACTATTATATTCCGTTGGCTGGTTATTTCCTTTTTAAACAGATAACATTATAGCAGTTCCGTAGGTACCCGACACTCATGCAAATTGCAGTATTGTGTAATATATGTATGCTGTAAGCTGGCAATTGTATGCGAATGTGATTTTATTACCTATCACATGCAATCGCAAACTGGACAATTCATTATGATGATGGTTTTAAAGCTGAGGTGTTTTTATAATACAGTTATTGCAATTTACTTTAGCAAACATATCGTGCCACATCTCTTGCGGGGTAGGCAGAGTGCAACGAACGCTAAATATTTCTATCCTCACAGACCTGACTTGCTTCTTCCATATTCATCAGTCTCTTCATAAACCAGAAAATTCTTCGTTCTTAAAATAAAATCAAAATAACAACTAACCTATTGTTTCCTAACAAGAATTTTACAGCGATTGAAGTGGTGGCTGGCGAGGGTGGCGGGAGGCATAGAAAAATAGAATAGGGTTGCACTCCACTTGCCTTTCAGATTTCATGTAATGATACTTATTCACTGGGAGAGTGGCTCTCATTCGTCGCATTTAACATTCGAAAGACTTCTAGCATTATTTTCTAACATTTCATAGGTGTATTATACATATGAATAACAGATATCCAGTGTAAATCTACTTCATCATCATCATCAGCCTACTTCCGTCCACTGCTGGACATAGGCCTCTCCAATGGCACGCCACTGAGCTCGATCTAGAGCTCTTCGCATCCAACCACTGCCAGCCACTTTGCGTATATCGTCACTTAGAAAGGAAGCAATATTATTTGCAGTTCGTAGGCCTTTTAACTTGCAGTGACTTTGTTGTGTCAGTGGCAACTAAAGGTCGAAATGTCATGTTGTTTGTTTAACGAGGAAAAACATTTTTTGGGTGACATTAATTTTTTTTATTACTTAGTGAATTCGATGAAGTTAACACGTTAAGGGACTTTTCGAGTAAATGTATTTCAATTGTTTCGTGATGTGACCTTCTTGCCATAAACATTGGAAATGTAAAAATAGACTTTATTGAAATGTGCCAAAGTTCTATTCTAACGTAATAACACGTCTGTAATCCCCGAACGGGGTAGGCAGAGGAGGGTAGTATACTTCCATGTTTCACTAGTTACGTTTAGGTCCCATGCAATAGGTGGTGAGCCCATTGGCATACATCGGGCACACATCCAGACTTCGAGCCACTAATAGAAATTCTAAATTAGAAAAATCCAATAATACCCAACCCGGGATTTTAACCCAGGACCTCCTGATCAGAATTCGCCTTTGTAACCACTCGACCAACGAGGCAGTTCTATATTAAATATGATAAAAATCTGCTCTGCTCTCAGAGCCGGTGGACTTGGAAGGACCCTAAATCTGCGCTGGGGTGGTTGGCCCGAGGCAGAATCACCTATACACCTGTTCTAGGTGAAGCAATAGCTACTAAACAATTTGTTTCAAGATTAGATTATCAATCCACGAGAATATTACACGCGACCCTCTCAGTCCTCGGCAGTAACGCGCCTATGACCAGTAGAATACGACATACTAAGTGGTACTAGCTACAGTCATTTTAACGCACGTTAAGAGAATTTTTTGCACCAATCAATAAATCGACCATTGCTAATAGTTTAATTTGTTAATTAGACCGTTATTAATTATTTGTTAATAACATTAACTATGACTAATATCTTAATCCTCTTATTCTGAAAGCAGAACCATGTTCAACAGTGGAAGAATAAAAAGGGTAAAACAAATAACTGAACATAATCCTACTTCTTACAGGTGTTTCAAATAAATTGAAGAAGCCATAGGCGATGACGGCCTCTCGTGACTCCTGCCTGCATGTTTTCTGCTCCATTCACATGAAAACATCTATTCACTTATATAGAAACGCATAACCTGTTTTAATTGAATATTTTTTTATATTATGAGGTCAATGCGTAGTGTGAATCTATAAATGGAACATTGACCCGTTTAATGGGTCATTTGCATGGAAAGACAAAGGAAATACGAATTAACCGACGTGCACGATGGAGGCAAGTTTTCTTTTTAGACATACACACTAACATGTATGTACATAGATATATACATACATACTGCACTGCAATGAGTTCGCTAAACAGTGACTCGTGAACACTCAAGCGCGCACATCTGTATTAATCGGTCAAAAAGATGCGGGCAATTACCGAGTCAGTTGAGTCAGTCGACGAAGCCATCACACCGCCGACGTATGCCGACGGCAGCGAGTGCCAATGAACTCTTCTCCAACTCCGTATAGCGATCAGAGCACTCATGTTTTAGTTTTTTCCGCAACAAAAATACCACCCAACTAAGAACCAAGCGTTCATACATACACGCCCTTGACGCTATTCTCAGAACATATTCGGTGTTATAAAAAATATGTCGGCGAGTTTTCATAGACAAGTCTGCTCATGTCCCGTGATGGACATGTATGTATAATAATACATAGATATCTGCCGGTGGACTTTCATAACGTCCCGACACCTGGGAGACCTCGAGACAGACAGTCGCAAATCATATAATTTGGGATGGACCAATAGCTGCTTAAACTAGTCTTATTTCCATTGCAAATGAGATGATCTCGTGGCATATTTGGAAAAAGCGTAGGACGGTACGGTCGAGGCCAGAGTGACTTTAATAATCTTTGATGTACGCAGCTTGAATTCGGCACTGTGTTTCTACAAAAATATAAAATAATATATTCTCTAAGCCGACGCCGATATTCCTTTGTTTATTAATTTAACAGGCGTCTGTTTCTTGTTGGTTACTTCCGCTATTCCGACGCCAATTTCAACTCAAATTGCAAAACAGAGTGTATCAACCGTTTAGGCGTTTAAGCGCAATCCATGGAGATTTGAAAAAAAAAGCCCCAGATGCAAAGAAAGTAGAATACGTAGCACCTATTAATAGGTACTTGCTTTGAATACAGTACGACGATTACCACTATATGCATCGAAGAACATGCTTTAAATGAAATGTACCTAACAGTAAAGCAACCGCATCATCGACATGGTCGCTACCGTTACTTTCCCATTTTTACATAATGATCGGCGGCGATGCAACTACGCCGATGTTTTATTTGAACTCTATACACGTTAGCGGCACTATTGTCTATACAATGTCTGTAGCGTATACCGGAATCTTCTATAGCTTGCGCGTGCGCATGCATAGCGAATTTGATAGACACAAATGGAATAGGCCTAAGTGGAAGCGTGGGATGATCTTTAAGAACCCAATTCTAATTAGGACGAATGTTGAGACTCGCTATGAATGATGCGTAGCATATGATAAAATTTGAAGAGAAGAAGGAGCGCGGAGAGGTGAGGGGAGATAAAATTCTAAAATCGTAAGTGTCCTGCCATCTACAACCCTAGCAAAGAGTCCAGAAGTACCACGAAGACCTAGCGTGGAAACAACGCAAAAGGCCAACACAAGATCTCCACAAACGGTGCGCAGTGACCATTACGCAATTAGGTTACCAACAAAATTTATTATATTGTAAACACAACCATTGAATAATCGTGCGTGTATTCGCATTTATAATTCGCCTACGAATTAAGGACGTCGATCGTGTCGCGTCGTATACCATTTGTGCGCAGTAATCTATTATCAGCTGCGGGCGAGCACACCGCGCGCCCGTGCGCGTGCGGCCGAGGGCTACACGTGTTGGTCTCGGAGCGTGCTCAACTCCTGTTGCGAATTAATTGCGTAATTACATCTACATACATAGGAATAATGCATAATAAGCTCACCTCCTATAACGTATATATATTGGAGTGACATGTTGGAGTACGACACTCCTCTGTCTACCCTTTCGGGGAAATATTGACATGATATATGATTGAAAACGACCGAGCTGATAATGTCTTTTATAAAATTGCAACTGGAATCATACAAAGTTTAAATTTCGAATTTAAAACGATTCGAACGGTTCGGTATTGCGAATGTGACACTTTTAAACGTCGACACCGGTTTGGGCGATTTTATATTCAACCACTTTGGGTCAAGAACATTCAGTGTAAGGCTAAATCGTTAAATACAATTGCGT
>DWFV01002275.1:0-10048 GCA_018246775.1 Parelbella machaon machaon | reverse complement strand
GCGCTCATTGGGGGAGGCCTATGTCCAGCAGTGGACTGAGATGGGCTGATGATGATGATGATGATGATGATGATGATTATAAGTACTTGCTGCTAAGATGAATACGCCGGCGTTGTTCAGGAGGCATTATGGGAAACCAATTCCGGTCCTTAGGTACATACATATGCATATTAGCCCTGTAGCTCGGAGCCTGAGTACGAGCTAAGCAGAACACGGACAGTGCATTTTGTAATATTACCGCTAAAATATAAATAATTGTATACATAAAAAATACAAGAAGTGCCTACAATAATAATTATGAATGTCTAGTGAATAATTTGCGGTGAACACCGCGGTTAAAAACTGTTATATTAAAAGAGTTAATTATAATAGCCATTAATTATGTTATTTTGAAACCTGTTACAATTTCCGGTTCGAGAAAATGGCATTGGCGTTCCCCGTCAGTGTTACTTACAATTGGAGACCTTAATTAATAGCATATTTGGTAGAGAAATGTATAAGTAAGATGAAGGAGTACGTGTGTGATAACGTGTGGTAGGGCAAAAAAAATAAAAAAAAATTACTATCATTATCGTTAGCTCTTTATGTTTCCACAACTGGACAAGGATATCTTTTCATTATGACATATAGTTATACGCAGGACAAAAATTGCGGCCAATCATACGAATACTTGTTCTATATAGGAATCGAGGTACAACCGGTGGCCCAGCGACAGTCTAGATCATTAAAGAATTGAGGCACAATCTTTGACCAGACAATAGTCTGGATCTTTAGCGTCCAGACTAACAGGTCAATCTAATGATATGCTAATGGCTGATAAAACGCGATAAATTAAGTACACTATCTCCGACGATCTGAATCAGGAGAACGCGGAAGAGATAGACAAAGATATACACAATAAAGTCACCACAGGCGAAGCTATAATATATATTATAGCAAGACATATTAAGCTATTGGTAACTTATGATGTTGCCTGATTTTTGTTGTGCCTATCACATATTTCCATCAATAATCTGGATTGACTGATAAAGATTTAATTAAGTATTAAATCCAGCCTTTGTAATCTAGGTTTAGATTAACAGTAAAGACCAAATAATAAATATTGCGATGTACCACAATATATTTTCTAAAGTAATGCTCGTTTGACTGCACATTTATCTTCTCGTCAAAATATGTGAACAGATTTAGCAAGACATCGTTTCGCATAATGATCGCAACGAAATATATTATCGTGTAGTGGCCGTTTGATGTAATATATGATATAGCACAGTATATTATTATATATTATAGCTCCGTCTAGAATGACCTAAAAGAGTATAATTTGAATAAATAAAATTTTATTATGATTTGTAGTACAAAGTGTTTTATAATGGGGCTTCCCATTACATGTCCATGGACACGGCTCCAGTGTAAGCAATTAATTGTTTACGAGGCATAAAGAAAAATGGCTAATGTTCTGACATACGAATTTGAGCCGTATGTCGTCTACCATAGAGACGTTTATCTCTTTCGACATGCGAAAACACCGCGAACATTGCACTAGGTAATGTCTATGTAACTTTTTGACATTAATTGCTTGTAATTTTAAAGATATTCATTTAAAACGCAAACATATTATGTTAATTAATGAAACAGGTCTATATATCAAAGCGCGCGGTTACCCGCCGGAAAGTTATTTTACAAATTCATTACAAGCAGTGCAATATTTTTTTTTCAAAACGTTTTTCAACACGCGGTTTTAAAAAGCACAGAAACAAATAGTTTGGTGCCGCGTCGTCGCGCAAAGCAATGGATATTTCGTCGAATTGGAAATTTTGCTAACTGGTAGCTCAACTATTTACTTAACATAATGAGCGTAACATTCGCCTTGAAATCGTTTGGGTTCCGATCGTGATTGTACCTATTTAAATTATACTCACACTTATGTGCTCTAAAAACATACATATGCACACAAGCGTACATACACATACACACACACACACACCCACCCATGCACTTCCACATACAAATTATTGTCGATTGTAAGCTGAACACAATATATTCGTTTGCCGATTACTGTAGTCTACGTATACCTATTTTGATTATATTTTTGTTGTATTTACAGTGCGGGTATGAGTGAGCACATAGCACATGAATACAGATGTGCAGATTTCCTCAAAAAGTTTTCCCGCGTTATTACCGAAAGCTATGGTGTGCAAATTTTATAGCGATTTTTTCCCACACAATTGCAACAAGTGATATTCAAAATTAAAAATGAACATAAATTGTCAACAAAGTGGCGCACGCCAAGATTCGAACCTAACCTAACCTAACCTGCTAGGCTATAATTGCTTATACTGCGATGCTGCATACGGATTTAAATATTGGCATACTCATACGCTTATTGTAATAATCTGTTAAGTAATAAAAAAATAAAATCGATTATCTGTAACAAATGTTCCAGTGACAACCGTATTTAAAGCTAAATTTATGCTAATTTTGTCTATCATTAAACTCGAATGATACCTACATCATTAAATTTTCATTAGCAAACAACAAGCAAATCTTCCTCACTCGACAACAAACACAACAATACATATTTCGCAACCGGCATTCGTAGTTAAAATTATATGAAAATTGAAGTGCAAAGTCCTACAAAGGAGGAAAATATAACCGACACGGCATTACTTTGATGTCGCCGCCTAGTTGTTCATGGTAGTGTACATCTAAATATACAATTACGAGCAATTGTGCGAATTGATGGATTGCACGAAATAACCACATAGACACATTTATTGAAGTATGTAACAACGTAATATCACGTTTGTATCTCCTAGAAGGGGTAGGCAGAGGACTGTAGTACACCAACAACTATATAATAGTAAACTAAGTACAAATAATATATAATTGATATTGCATCCATTAAACGAATGTTAAGCATATGCTTGAGAAGATATTAATGCTTTGTTTGGTAAACAGTCTAAACAAAGCAATAATATCTTCTCAGTTCCGATTTTTAATGTAAATGTTTACAGAATTATGTGACCACTAATGAAGTAGTCTACATGTCCATTACATACTTTCTCAACATTAAAAAAAAAACATTCAATAACGATCCCAAAGCCAGTATATTCACATATAAGATTTATGAAGAACTCAAACACCAAACACTCAGTCTGCCCCATGGGAGTACCTATCTGTTACATAATATTTTACATCTGTCAAAGCACATTTGACGAATATGAGAAAATCGTGTTCAATGAATAAAAAGCGACCTTGAATGTCTAAGAGTCTCACAGATGTGTCATATGTAACTGGTGTAGAATTTCTGACCTTAAATGTCTAGGGTTAATTTCATTTGTATGGATGATGCTAAAGGTACATACGTAGATATCAAAACTATGGAAGTCACATACAAAGGTATTAAGTGGCATACATTTATTACAATATGAACATTTTATGGATACATTATTCTTTATAAAACTTCATCTACACTAAATAATGGAAAGTAATTTTTGCAAATGTTTTTACTAATAAAGAGTAAGTATTCTGTTTTTGACCTTAAAAAGGCAGGTGGTAGCGGCTGGATGAGATCTGTGGAGGATCGGGTGTTGTGGCACACCTTGGGAAATGCCTATGTCCAGCAGTGAAACGGTAAAGGCTCATGTGATGATGCTGTGATGATTCTGTTTTCAATTTGTTTAACTTCCTAGTGTCTTGACATGCATTCAATAGTCTGCAAATACTCTGTATCCTATACATATATTATACTCTATATTATAAGGATACTCCCTATACTATTCTAAAAAAATCTAATGACTAATAACCACTTATCAATATAACTATGCGCTAAAGTGTTTATGTTCCATGCATTTATAATTCATTTGGTCACTTAAAGGTTAATTGTGTATGTTATGTATAATGATATATTCTCATCTGCTCTTTATAATGCCGGTTTAAAAACGTATAGTTTAAAAGACCGATGTATGTCACACATGTTATTATAATCTTTCTAACATTATTAGACAGATTTTATTATTTGAAAAATTACTGAAAAACTATAATATTGGTATGTCAATGTATACTCAATTCAGCCATCCATTCAACATATATAATAATATGAACTTATTTAAAGTTCATACGTTTAACATCCGTCTTTGATACTAAGCTCTACTTAATGGTACTTACCATAAATAAATAGGATTTCTACAAAAAACTAAATGCTACTTTTGGCTAAATTCTACCATCTAATTAACTGACTACTACACCAATACTACTAACTACACCATATATTAAAACATTGAAATACAAAAAAAACAAACACTAATCAAAGGACACATGTTATATTACCACAGTACTATTGAGAAGCCTCAAATACCATATAAATTTAAGCGACACGTACCCTTGGGTGGTCCAAACAGTACCACGTCCATCGCCTTCAGAGCCAGCTTCTGTTTGTGTATTGGGTCTTTGATCCCCAGTACGTTGCTAAGATACTGCATATTGTTCACTGCCAACCTGGACAAAGAACGGTAAAATCAGTGTAGTAATATTTTATCATCATCGACCCATTTATCATTCCAGTGTTAAACTAAGGTTTCCTCTCAAACTGTGGATTAAGGTCGTAGTCTACCACGCTTGTCAAAGGCAGTTTGGTAGACTTTACACGCTTTCACAGTAAGTTTTTCTCAAAGTTCTCACTATAAGGTGTGCAGGTTTCCTCATGATGCTTTCCTTACAGCAAATGCTATTATTTAAAAAACTCACCTAATTTTGTAAAGAACCTTACTTCTTAAAATAAAAATCGTAGCTCTTCAGCTAGGATTTTTATTTTAACTGTGTATTGAACACTGCGAAGACCAATTTTTGAAAAGGACCAACAGTTTCACAAAATATGCCAGAAAAGCATTGCGTCTTCCATAATGGTTAACTAGATGGCGCTGATGGTATATGCATTATTATTGGAAAACCTACATAATGTAATTGACGTAAAGACGTTATAAATTTATATCTAAAGTCAGACATGACTGAAACACAGATACGCATTTTGTTTTCGTTTTCAATTAGAAGCCATTGATGTTAACATTAAATAATTCCACCACTCCATAATAGATGGCGCTACACATATTCCGTATCATCCCCTAAGTTTTCTGATAACTCTGAATATATATTTCGAACTTAATCTTGGTCGTTCAAAGGCCCTTCTTTTTTAAAAACGAGACCAATTAATTAACACATCTAAGAAATGTAAAGTTCAATGGTTTCTAACTATTGTAGTATTATTGTCATTACCTGGGCAGAGTAGCACCAGTGACTCTGTGTTGTAGAAACAGAGTCTTATATTGCGGCAAGTCCACTGACTGGGACAGCCACTCAACAGTTTGCTCCACCGTCCAGTTGTGGACCTGATAATTTAAAGACATGTGGTTAATACTTTAATGTGTTGCAGCAATAAATTCAAATACTTAAAACAACCGTAAATTCTAGTAAACTCGATCCATAATAGGAGTATACTCAATCATATTGCTATTTCAATGCTTACTATGAAATATGGCGTATTGTTGTTTGAAGGACTTTAAAGCAAACCAGGACCTATAGAAACTATCGTTACTTCTTAGCTATGGTTGCCAAAATTTCAGTCGCCATTACTTTCAGATTAAAATTGAATAAACTCTGTATTTGATTGTCGGCATGGAGGGTAGAGGTAAGGAGAACAAGCTTATATGGGGGATAAGTTGGAAGTATCCAGCTTTAAGTAGTGAATTACACATCATTCATTCACAGGAATGGTATTATGTGAATTTAGTACTTGTAGGCGGTGTGATGTATGCTGAATAGAAAAAATTATTGTTTTTGGTGTCTATGGTAGTCAAGGGAAACACTGTGTACTATTTTCGCAGTCCAAATAAGTTTAATTAACTTTACTATCCTAACCTATTGTAATAGTCGCTTTCTTCAATGTTTACACTCTTGCGACAGTAGCGCCACCCTTACATAACACATTCTGACGGACAATTTTACATACAACGAGATAGTTCTTCTTACCCTCCATAATCACCACCAATAAGATATTAACGAAAACGATGAAAGTGTGGAGATAATTTACGAGAGTATAATATAATAACAATAAAAAATACCTACGTATTTGCTCTACATATATCAAATTTATTAGCCATTAAATGAATAGTCTAAAATCTTTAAGAGTAATTTAATAAGAACTATAATACGAAAGAAGACGCATGAAACCATCCGTTATGTAGCATTATAAGTTTATTATTTAGTTTTCTTGTGGTATGCCACAAGAATTCACACATCAATTGGGCGTGAGATACAACCCTTTCGAAAATCCGTGAACTCCGCTATAATACGGTTTCCCTAACGTATGTTTTATTTTAATTGATTGTTGTAAGTGAGTTATCTAAAAAGGTTTATTTACACTTCTATTTATATCTTAAAATCTTACATTTATTCGCTGACCCTTCAGTTTGCAAGAGATCACATGTTCAGGTCCGCAGATATTTTAGATGAGATGTAATATACAAAATGAAAGAGATATTTACGAGCGCCGCAACGGAAAGCGGTCATTATTCTCAACGTAAAATTTATACGATAATTTTAAGAGTGCCTAGCACTGGAAAACATTAAAGATTGACGATTAGAAATAAAATTGTTCTCATGCAAAAATGATTATCGAATACAATGTACATATTTTACTTTTTATTACCAGTTATGTTTAATAAGAAGTATTAAATTAATTTGATTTAAATTTATTGACGTAACTGCGGTTTTTATCTTGAAATTTATTCCAGTCTCCGCTAAAACAGTCTGTTTGGATATGATGCAAGCTTAAGTCACGGGAGCACATCACAGCCGATCATTGAATCCTATAGGGTTCCCAGCTGACATTCATAAGCCATAAGTGACACGATCTCACCTCAGAGCGCAACCAAGCCTCCCACAGCTCCTTGACAGATATGTGCATGTCGTCGTTGTGGTGGAAGGCTCTCTGCCGTTTCTCGTAGCCGCTGTCGTACTGCAACTCCTCGCGTAGGAACTGGAATAGACGTATTGGTAATTAGTAAAAGATCACTTAACTTATAGTAGCCATACGAATAGATGGATATTTCTCTATATCAATAATATACATACAACAATACCTCAAATTAGTCATACTAAGCTTAATGTCGTATGTACCATTGAATCACCTAGTGGAAAAGATAAAAATCATTATTTATAAATCTGCTTAGTGGAGAATCGATCCGGGAACTGTATCGGTGCGGTAGGTCAGCAAGTAGATAACCGTAGTAATAGGGGTCATTTTCATCGTTAGGTGTTGATCTTTCCACTGTCGGAAACGGGTCTCCTGTCCGAAGTAAAACGGTTAACGCCAAATCGTTTTTCTAATTTGAAATTCCCAGTAGCAGATTAGCGTTTAGATTTGTACCCACCGTATAGCAATAGTTTCCCCATCTATTCCATGGGACTTTTGTAACTGGTGAAATGTGTAGCTACTACACTCTTTTGACTATGCCTCGGCGAAATACAGACGTAATGTTATGTTTTTTAGGCCAAATCGTTATTTCCAAGAATTTTTCCTCGTAAAACCTTGTTTAGCCTTTTACCAAATGTTTACATGTATGTCGCCAACTCTCATATTTGCCAAACAGTGTACGGGACATCGTTGGCATATCAATTTGCTTGTTTTTTTGGTTAAATCGTTAAGCATCAAAAAATTTTCCTTTACTTTTCCTCATTCACTCTCGCGTGGCCTTTTACCAAACATTTACATGGACATCGCCAACTGCCGTAATTGCCAAACTGTGTACAAGAACGTCATATTAATACCGATTTGTATGCCATTCTATTTGTATAGTTTGTTTTCCTTTTGTCTGCGGCAAAGATACTTCAGGGTCGACGTACTTCAAGATTTTCGAGGGCTTTTAAATTTTCTTTTTATAGACGAATATTAAACTAGAATCTTTAAAATAGAAGAGCTATAACAATTCTTAAAAGAATACCAGAAAGATATCTGATGAACGGTTGTCTGTAAGAATTTTGTTAGTGCGACTACACTTCTAAACGATACCAAAACATTCTTAGTGTTTTTATTGGTTTATTGTTATTGGTATATGGTTGTTCCTTAAACCTATCTTAATTTAATTAAAGAAAAATTTCAACATCACGGTGTGATATGTAGTTATTCTAAGAATACCGAGCAACTCCGTAACTCATCGTGGTTAAGTAATTATCACTCTACTCCTAAATTCCTTGATTTAGCTGCAGTAGTAGGATAATACAATATTGAGCTCTGTTAAGAGTGTAATATTTACCGATTCAATCTAATACAGTATCTTTGTAAACACGTCCTACTCACATGCGCAAAAAAAAAACAATAAACCTAACCTACCGGATGTATGGGACAAGAGAAACATGGCAACCGACAAAGTCCCCTATTTCAAACACAGTGGGAAGACGATGGAATGACGTCATAACTCCAGCGACGGTCAATGCTCTTCTCTATATTGATATCAATACATTGAAGTTTATTAAAGTTTTTCTTGAATCATTTGTCTTTTTAAGCAACACAATTAGGTTGGTACTTACGTCGTCGCTCTCGCTAAGGTCAACATTCCCGTTGGCGTCGTCGTCGAGTTGTCTATGGAGCTGGGTGATCGCTTCGAGTCCGGCGCGATCTTGTAAGCACGACGGCTCATTGTTGCACGCCTCGAGCAGAACTGTAATACATATGATAAACAATACGATGTTTAATGTACATTTAGCTTCCCAATGTGTTATGATAGCTTCGCCGCGAGCTGTTTTTCTTGGCATATTGAACATCATGTTAACTATCGTTTACATTGACGTATTCACCAAAGTATATGAATGTATTTGCATAAAAGACGCTATAATATCTGATGACGTCTATTATCATTATATTTGAATGGGATAAGCGAGACTGAAAAGGAAAGTTATCAATTTACCAGTCAAGTAGGCACGTATGTGTGAGTGTGTGTGTGTATGCGTACAGTTAATAACTAAAGTGCAAGATTATTTTTGGTTTTATTTTTTGTTGTGAATCAATATAATCATTACAATATCAATAGCGTCTTCTATCATCTTATCATCATTGGAAAATCAAAATAGCCGAGATCAAAAGGCAAATTACAAACGTTAAGACACAAACGGAACAGTACACATAAATCTTTGGTCAATAGCAATACCATGGCAAGGAATTAAAGTTCGAAGCGGAACATACTGATACATTCTCACTATGTAAAATCGCTCTCGAATTAAAAGTCGACAATTAACGAGCGCTGACAGGAAGGAGATGAATGTGACATTATTCTGGCTTCGAATTGTGATTATTGAAACGGGAAAATATCTACGTATTGAATGATTTGGCCATTTACCAATAACTAATATTAGACATTTATGTTAAGCTTTGCGACATATTTACACGTCGAGAAATTGTAGACGAAATATTACTACTACGGTACAATGAAGCGCATGTGCTGTAGTTGATTGTTTTAATTTATCTTGTTCAGCTAGTCACTGTACAATTTAAATTTTTAATGGCGTCATATGTATAATAATAGACATATGAGCCCCGATAGGATTTGAACTAGGATTTCCTAATTATGTAATCATGTTTTATTTCATAATGTACCTACAACACATTTAGTGATTTATAAATTAAACGCAAATTGTAGTGCATAACGAAAATACACACACTTCTACGTATGTCAGTGATTAAAGAAAGTTTTTTTTTGTATTATATTACAAGGCGTAGCAAATAGGCAGGCGGCCCACCTGAAGGTTCTAGTCACGGTCGCCTATAGACATTTGCAACATCAAGGATTACCAATATGTCGCATTCCTTAAAGGAACTTTTTAACACTACGTTTGAATAACAGCTTGGACTCCATTACAATCTTATTTACAAGTGTATTGTTGGTCCTGCAAAATTATTAACCGCACACGTGCCAATGTGTATTGCCAATCTCACGCTGCAGACTGAACAACGACAGCTGCGGGCCGGCGGAAATAACATAGCGCACCCGGTGTTTAC
>DWFV01002274.1:0-10049 GCA_018246775.1 Parelbella machaon machaon | reverse complement strand
TACACGAGTCGGATCATAGCGTACTGAACACCGACGCACGATATCACAATTCGCTTGTGCAACACGCTTAAATAACCGCAAAATACCTTATTATGCGCTTTCCATATACGTTCCGGGCAATCTACCGGGCCCATTACCTTCCTCGGCCCATGATTCTCCGTTAATTTCGAATTCCACTCATAGATCTTTTATCCCGCTGGATGCAGCTGCCAGCGAAACTGAGAAAGTAAGAACACAAAGAGATTGCGACTTTTGTCGCGCGTACAACGAATTTCAGGATGATTTGTTCGCTTTAAGGACAACGCGTGTCCTTTTATTATGGGCGCCAAGACGTTCCTTGAAAACGAAACGCCCTTTGTCACTAAATCGACATGAGTCCCATCGGCACAATGAGTTGAAACTATTTATTCCCAACAGCCAAGTCAGGAAACCTATTAAGATGAACGCCCATTCATCGGTTGTCTCCATAAGACACAGAGCATCAATATTTCTGGTGTCTATTATACATGACGTTGCTAAGAGTGTATTTAAAATCGTTAAAATTAAGTAGACTGTTAGACAGACGTCTGTGCTGTCTGAAAATACTCTAAACAGTCATTAAAATAAACGGTGAACAAAAAAATAAATCATACCGAGTCGAAAATTCCAAATATAAATGTCTAATTGCGAATTTAATGCAGTGGCCACATCTTCGCGCTCAAAATAAGACTGTGTTTGGGTGTTTATTTTAACACATTTCGCGTGCGTATAACGGCCGAGATGAAAAACATTCCCCTGTGTTTCAATATTTGAGCTAATTTTAGACTGCGCTCAACCTGCCGAGTGGACGAGTGTTTACTCTGTTGGCTTACTTACATACAATAATATTCACATTATGACTTCTTAACTAGGCCCAACTGCTATTTGTAAATGTAAGTATGTAAGTCTAAAACAATTATAAGTTCTAAAAATAGATTTATGTTAAAGATAAATCATTGTGACAAAGCAATATGGTATAAAAATATGTGTACAACGCTGGTCATATGGCGGCTTAATTAAAACGATTGAAATTAATGCAAGGCGATATGTTAACGGAGATTGTGTTGTGAGATAGACTGTTAGGTACTCAAAATCAATTTTGATGGTTTTGTTGTGCTTGGGTCGGCGCAATTAATGTTACGTGCCGACGTTGCTTTCCAAAGTGAAAAAGAAGGGAAAAAAATTGATGTTCACGACTCGACGTCGAATGCATTAAATGTAAAGCCGTATGTTAAATAAATGAGATACACGCGTAGCTTAATTCATTACTCAACGCGCGCACATAATACCCGAACATACGTAAATAGAGGTTCCCCAAGCGTTTTGATAACCGAAACCTGTCGCGGGAAAATTGGTTTAGATACACAAACAAGACATCTTCTGTGTTCACACGAAATATTTCCTGTTTATGTTGCATTTTTAATTTTATCACTTCGTTTTAATGATACGGTGAATTTTACTTATATATTTTAAAAAAAGGTTGACATAAAGCTTCGCCGAACAAATGAAAGTACTTGCTCATTGAGTTACTTAGAACAAATGGAACATTACCCTAAGCGCCTTTTAAAAGATGAACCAGCATCAATCAGAGATTCATCGCGTCAAATCGCCCGGAGATATTATAAAATTTAACCAGTAGTCCATAAGTATTATTTAATTGTTAATTTGTGATCGCCCTGGGGCCACGCCGCGACCGCACACGTCCCGCGGCAGCCATCTTTATTTTCGTGTAAACTTTTAATTGACACGTTTTAATATTTTATAAATAGTTATCATTAAAACGATGATTTTAATTATATAGTCACAAAAGTTGTTGAGATCTGTAAACCGCAATTTATTATAATCTGTGCTACTATGACTGCCCGGATAAACAATACATCAAGTTAACAAAAAAAAGGATGTTTAGTGTGCTCGTCGTATGTTTTTGGAGCGTTTTTTTTAGTTCTGCTCCTACCTGAGCCACGTGGAAAGAATTCCGTCTCGCTCCCTTATTTGCGTTTGAAGCGAGAAGTGAGTAGTTTTGCGCGTATAAGAAGTGAATGCAACCCCCTAACGACGGCAGGAAGTTGGTAGAAATCTGGTGTCTTTTTTACACCATCCTTTGTTTAAACTGTGGTTAATTTTTCATATCCACAGACCTACCGTCTGCTTTATAGATAAGAGTTGAATGATTCATTGTTTTTTTTTTCCTTTTCTCTTTTTCAAACTTTTGACAAGTTCAGAGGCAAGTTCATTGAACGTGGGAACATTTAATTGTTCCTCTTAATTAGTTTATTTGTTGGTTTCCACGCTGATGTAATTAATTAGGATAATTGGCATTACACAAAATTGCTGAGTATTCTCAACGTTTATTCTTTTCGTGTTTTTACAAAAAAGAAACATAGAAATTCGAAATTTAAAAAATTCATCGTGTCTCAGTTCATTTACCGTTTAATTTCGTGTAACAGCGCCTTCAATTTCCTCTGACATCCGTTTTCTTACAGTACTTAATAAATCGTTTGACGGTAAGCGCAGGAAACAATATATATTTATACAATAATATGTGTATATTTTTTACCGTTCATGTCCACGGGACACCGCGACCGGTAATGATTCGCTAAGACGTTGGACATTATAACTTAATACCTACCACTTCCTTCCGATGCCATATAATAACTTCGACGTTCGAAATTTGATTTTTGAATTTTTTTTACATAAATTTGATATCAGTCCAAATGGTGGCCCTAGTAATTTAAAAATCGTATCTTTTTCTCAAAGTAGTAACTGAAAATTAGGTATTTAATACCAACATTAAAGTACAATATTGAATGAAACATACTTCTTTTTAACAAATTGACACTAAAGTTATATGTACATCAAAATTTTAATGGCAACATATAAAACGGTACATCGTGTTACCTAACAGATAACCTTAAAACGAACTAACACGGCCGGCTGAGTTAATTAAAGTTAAAATGCGATACTGATGATATCCTTAAAAAGATACATATATACCATAGAGAAAACCGCTATAAAATATGTTTCTCGCGTGTACAAAAAGATGTATAATAAATATGACACTCGGTCCGTCGGTTAACTCAAGGTGGTGTTATTTACAAAGCGTTGCATATTCCCTAATGCATTGCTAGACCAGTTGATCCCACATGCGAGCAACTGCACATTCTTTAGCAAGGGTTGTACCCAGGGCTGCCAACTAACATACCTTGCGATATTTGAGTATATAAAAAATACGAACATATAAGTACTACAATTAGAGATAAGTTATACGCTATAACTGATTTTAATTCAATGACTGTTATTTTAAATGTGTATAAAATTTACAAATTATAACATGCATTTGGTCGTTTTAACGACTCGTAGCTGATTACAGCCTGGTGGCAACCCTACTAACACGATCTTAAAGGGTAGCAACTCGTTATTATTACTCGTATAGCAACAAAACAAAAAGAATTCAAACTATTCTGTTGACATCTACTTATACGTCAACAGGGTTAAATCGAGCGCGGTTTTCATAAAAAAATATCGTTTAAAACAATGCTGGGGGCGAAAATACCGAAAGAAGATAGAATGAGAGAAAATGACAAAAAATAAAATATAATCCGTCATTCATCGTGAACGAGTTCGAATTTAGACGTAGGGGTGTTACAACCCCACGTGGTGGGCACCCCATTTTTAACCGACCTACATTGACTGGCCAGTAACGGTTAATGTGCGTCTAAAACAGATCGATTGA
Source organism: Parelbella machaon machaon (assembly GCA_018246775.1). Lineage (NCBI taxonomy): Eukaryota > Metazoa > Arthropoda > Insecta > Lepidoptera > Hesperiidae > Parelbella > Parelbella machaon. Next base: position 6,298 of record DWFV01002274.1, on the reverse strand, counting down.
ACAGACAGTTCTGCTGATATTCCAAACGAGTTTAATCCTTGATATGAGAAGCGATCTGCGCCGATCAACATCCTGTAATTACGATAAAGTGAATGTACGAAATACATTAATAAAGCAAACGGAAGTCAAATCCCACGATTTCCTGATATTTTTGCGTCTATATTTCAAAGTTTTTTTTTTCTCAGAAAACTAAGAAACAATCAGTAGATTACTGATACAAGCTCAACAGTGGTCTTAGTGAGTTATAACCTATTAAACATTCACCGTTAATATCTCAACACAATCGATATCACATATACAACTGTGCAAATAGTTTGCTTATGTGAGGATCGAATCTCATGGCGTTGAAAGTTATATAGACCGCTCACTGTTTACGTTGTCGTTGTGACGTTGATAAATTGGCACAGATTATTATTATTCCAAACTAACGTACTGGTAAATTCAATTTGGGTTTAAGCGGATTTGAGTATTATCGTATTTGTATTTATCATATATGTATTTTTGTTCTGTAGTATTTATATTTGTGTTTTGTTGCAGGTGCTGACATCTGGTTCCTTCGAACTTAGGATAAAAAGTTTTACGAACTCATTGGGTAGGCTAAATAGTGGGCAGTGCTGTGATGGTTCCTCGAGTAGTGATACGCCTTGCTTGGCGCCGTGCAGGACTAAATTCCGAGTGTGCCTCAAGATTTATCAAGCTAATATCGATACCACTTCGCCATGTACGTTCGGTGATATTACCACGCCAGTGCTCGGAGGCAACTCCTTGGATGTGCCCAACCTCAACGTGGAAGGATTTAGCAATCCCATCGTATTCCCCTTTGACTTCACATGGCCGGTAAGTTTCTTTAGTATTATTGTTTACTTACTATATCAATTTTAAAACTGTCATCTAATAAAGCAAATGTTAGCCCCATCCATGATTTCTTTAAAAGTTTTAAGATATGCCACTAAAACATCGTTCAATATATTTTGTAACAATAAAAAATCAATACATCATTAAAGAAACATTAAGTAGCAACCCTACGTCCATAAATCAACGCTGGTTGCCACCAACGTTCAAATTCCAATAATCCACACGAAGGCCACTACGACGCATCTCGTTCGCTGGTAAATAATGGAAAAAAAAGAAATTACGGGATTCTATATTCAAATTTGACAGAAGCGATGACGATAAGAATGCTCGATGATTTAACGAGGCAGCGCGTGGGACGATTACAGCGTTCAATGGCTCATTTTTAATTAATTATGAAGTCGGCCGCCGCATGACCGGCCGTATGTTATTAGATGTACTTTAGCTAGACTTCATTGTGGCGTTCTCATCTTCATCCGCGATTAGAGCGGAGGCCGGCCGGAATCGTGATTCGATATTGTAATTACCAGTTATTTATTTACTCGCGTCCAGTTCTATGTCGATTCCAAGGATAACGGACATCTTAATTGGATCTTAGTTACGGTTATTTCGACGGCGTGAATCGTCTATAGTTTACACATGAACCAGTGTGGACACTCGAGGCTCGGAGATGTGTTTGTATTTTATTTAGCGGCCCGCTTCAAATGTCGTACCGTCTCGTAATGTTTGAGCAAACAATCGCTCCAAAGCTCGGCTTGCACAAGCTCTGACCATCTGGAGAAAACGTGACATTTGGTAACTGAGCAGGTAGAACGAGAAATACGCGGATAGTCGAAATTTAAAAAGTTTTTTTAGTTTTCGAACATGGATGTGCGTCCGGTTTCTACTGCCAGTATCATTCCATTTGAATTGGCGCTAAATTGAAACTTCCTGTTTAAATTCACATAGAGTTCCATAGTCAGACATTGTGACGTGATCAATTGAGCGAAAGCGACGCGAAATAATCCCTGTCTATCGAATTTCAGTGACAGGTTAAGCTTAGATGAAAGCCGTACAGTTGACGCCATATGCCAGTTATCTTATTTGATGCGGCGAAACGTATCCCGTATGCCGCGGCAATATGCCGCAAATGGAATTTAAAGTCGTGAGGATATACGCCATACGCATCGTTCGCGACCTTTACCGGTTGTTCTAGGTACGGTCACGAATAGAGCTGGGTGCGCCGCGTTTAAATATTCTGCCCTAAGCTTTGTCGAGTTCGTTTTTTTCGCAATGAGGTCATCGACGAGGAAGGGGCGTATCTTTTACACAATTATAATTAAATCGCGATATATTACTAATACGCGCGCGCTGCGTGAATAACGCAGATGAACTCCAATTGGATGGTGTTTTGTATATTGATATATGAATTAATTTACTCTTCAGTGGTCAGCATCACAATATTTTGAAACATGACTCGTTGTCGGTCGCGACTGGCGGCGTCCTAACGGTCCCTATCTCGTTACAGCCCTGGAAGAGCCGTATAAAGGCAGCTGCGACCAATGTTTGTATCAGGTATCCCCGTGAAATAAATCGGTTTCGAAGCTCGCACGTAGATCTGACCCGAATGATAATAGGTCACAAGAATATTAATATTACTGACAACATCGAACAGTAAAATTACAAGTGAAGCGGCGCTGGAGTTAACGACGCATAGAAACGATTTATCATACAGCGTTTAAAGAAAGAGATGGCTCACTCCAAAAAGAAATCTCATTTGTATTCAAACGCTCGGCTCGGCAGAGCTACGTTCATTTTACTTTTAAACAATTTGTGTTTGTAAATCACAGGTTTTATATTGTAATACATGGTTCTGAGACCCGTTAGTCGTTCCCCGTGTCACTGAGGTGAGGGCCGGATTACGAGCTCGCGCGTACCCGTTGTTCAAATTGTTACTCACGTGCTTACGAAAGGTTACCGGTCCGGGGAGTAATTGCACCCTCGTAGCCGGGGATACAAACCCCACGGCGCATGAACGAATCCATTCAGAACGGCGGGACCGTTATGTTAACGTTTTAACGCGAAAAAATATCGAACGCCAATTGTTTTTTTAAATGAAACCACCTGCTACGCGCGCGAGACAGAGATGGTTGGTGTGCAAATGTCAAAGGGTATTTCCGCGCATGCGCAGGCCCTAAGCTGCGCGCGCGCAACTCATTCGCGCTACGCCACGCCGGCCATGAACTATACTTTTTATGGATTAAACATAGATCCGTATTGCGTTAGATGTTACTCATCGTCGGCATTGTTACGTCTGTTATCTCAACAAATTGTCTACATCTCATTGTTGTGGAGTCGTTTCGATAAAAACCGATCGATAGATAATTTTGTTTCGTACAAAGTTAACAATTACACGGTACTCCGACAAGTATAATAATACTGACGCGCTGCTAATGTACTCCGCCGTTAATGGTGGTAGTTGGACAAATATTTCCTCAATGTGAGTATCTGAGAATGGGCCGGTCGTTTTGGCAAGTCACTTTCCCACAAGGCTCGCCGAAGGCCGGCCCGCATCGGCCACAAAAACACCACTGCGCCGCCTTAAGTGACAGGAGTAACTGGACAATTATCTGGCTGATCCTATGTAAACAGAAAAAACTCTACAATTTGTACTTTTGTTTGTTTAATTTTTGGGTGCAAAATTCTAAGTTATAATTCTATTTCTAGTGCCATGTTGTAATTTTTTTTAATGCTCACAATGTTGCCAGCTCCGGAAGGAATTAATGTCGGTAGCTGGCACCATCGGTTTTTATCATTTTTTACCGTGAGACGCCGACAAGAACTGGCGTGCTTGGAATTAATTAAGGTTAATTAAATCAAAAGCATCTAGCAGTTTAATCACTATTGTATTTAATGTTCGAAAACTGGCAAATATGTGTGCTCAGTGACAGGTGCTCATTAATACTGTGTGTCGAAAACAAAATTACTATTCGGTTATTCATATAACTGGGTTATTTCGTACTCGGTTATATACCAATGATCTTCACTTTCAACTTTGGATGTGATTACACAAAAAATATTTTAACAAAACTTATGTAAATCTAATCTGAGCGATGTACAACGAAGTACCTACTTGATTAATGTATTTGTGCCGTTTAATGAAGAAACTCGCGTCTTTATTGTGGAACAAGTAGACTAAGCAACGGCGTAACTAATTCTAGAGATTGTTAGTTATTTTGCATGTTTCGTAAATAGTTTCACGCTCTAAATAATAGCAAAAATTTAAATGAAAGTGTAGCGTCTTGCGGCTCGCGGTGCTATCGAGACCTTCGTACGTATTAAAGTGTATTTCATATGTCTACGTACGGTATACAATTCGCGGAAATTAACGTTTCAGTGACGTCACGCTCGCTTCGAATCTCAAAACAATAGTATTGTAAAGCACGCGGCGCCGATCGAGCATACCTTTTTCAATCCATTGTCGCGCGTGTGAACCCTGCCAGTTCTTGCGGCCCTAGCGGCTTCTCCATTAGAAAGTAATTAACAATCAACACAGGGCCGTATAATAAGTCTTCACGCCTTCACGAATTCGAACAGCAAACACGATTTGGGCGCCACAAATCGTCCATAATTACAATCGAATTGTAATCGCTTAACGCATTACGATTCAGCCGGCGTCCAGTGTTACATAAGTTTCGCGATCGACCGAAAACGGAAAAACGCGAACATTCGCACGGATCATGAAGTTATTACTCCACAGTAACGCGATACTCGGCCCTCGGCTATAGTCGAACAAACTTCCGTCTACGGCGTTTTTGTCCGGGAGAGCTCTTAATAATTTCCTTTATCTCAATCCGCTCGCGCCGGGAACCTCTTAAAATACTTACCCCTACATCCGCTTCTTTTAATAATCTACCGAAGCTATGGAATGCTTCATTCGATCGTGTTCCCTCTTCGACACCGTCTTTTATCTCTCCTCTCAGACGAGCAGCAATTAATGTCCAACGAGAGAATAGGAAAGAAAAAGATCGCAATAAGAAATTCCACGTAAGAGTAGAGTGGGGAACGGTTCGCGCGATGTTCACTACTTAAGCACAATTTCATAAGTTTCAAATTTAAACAATCGGAGCGTGTATAATTAGCGCGCGGGTTGCATTGTTCGGAGCCACTGAGCAGGTATTCAGCAACTATCAATTAACAATCGCTGGATTTCACGATAATATGCCTAAATAAACTGTGGCACAATATAATTCGACCGCTTCAATGACTTTGAGGGCTTCCCGCACACTAAAATAACATTGCATTAAACGGGAAGAATCCCAGATGGTAATTATAGCGATTAGTCATAGACGATGAGATAAAGAAAATAAGCCCATCAACGGAATGAATAGACAATAAAGTTTACCGGTCTCGTTATAACGAGGAGTCTACTCGAGAACGCTAAAGAAAACACTCCTTTCTCAAACGAATGCTCATTTACGGTCAGATTCTGACGTTTTAACTATGTCTGTGTAACATTTACGGTCGCTACTAAAATTGTTCAAAGAAACCGATTTATTATTATAGTACCAAAATGTAATTTGCGGGGTGATCTTTTTTTCTACGGGCTCATGATGATACATTTCAATGATGTCACTCATATTAAAACCGATTTCGTTTTTAAGCTTCAGTGAGTTCTAATATAAAACCTGTCATCGGATTAGACGAAGGCGAGATCTGCGTTCCATTTTTATTAGATCGCACTGGCGGTTGGTGCGTTCTCACGTCCGGAGGGCGCGTTGAGCCCTCAAATCTGCAATGATGAAATTCCTTGCGTTCCCGTCTTTATTCATCACACGCGCGCACTTTCTAGGAATTCTGAGTCGCAGCCGAGCGGCTCACATGCTCCGCTCGTATCCGCGACCGCGCGAATAAATCGCTAACATTATTTAGTATGGGAGGTGGCACGGTACTTACGTGCCTCGTACGTACTTCAGCGAATTTATGGACGTGTCAAAGGCCGATCATAGTGGGAACCTCCGCGAGCTGAAATCGCACATCTAAATGACAGATTGTTTCACGTTATTTATTTACATGTGACAAATAGTGTGCGTCGATAAAATCTGCCCATTGGGGATTCGGCGCCGGAGCCGTTCGCGGAACGATTTCTGAACCGTTCGAGATGAGCGGCAGATTAGGGTTATCACTTTTCGGTTTATTTGAACCACATTCAGTACATTTCCTATGAGAGAGATGCTATGAATATTACATGTGTGTATTTTCTAAATATATTTTATTCTTGTTAACCAATAGCGCACTCTTGATGAGCGCTATAAGTATGCAAAGTAGGCTAGTAAAAAATAGTTGATAAGTATCAAATGCGAATCATGTCTAAACTTGTATTGGGTGAGGCTGCGCGTCATTCTCATATACAATCCAGACGAACAGCTCGGAAAGGTTTTTGATGCGGTTTCGGTTTCATCGCTTT
>DWFV01002273.1:0-10050 GCA_018246775.1 Parelbella machaon machaon | reverse complement strand
GAGCAAACCCGTGTCCAACAGCAGAACAGTGAAAGGATTGAATGATGATAAAACCAAATGATATTTGTACCAGTGGTGTCAAGGTGGGGAGTGCGTAGACGCGGATCCAGCGCTGGGTCCGAGCACGGAGAGCACCCCCGTGTCTGCGGAGGCCGGAGGCACCTGGGGCGTGTGGAGCGCCAGTTCGTGCAGCTCGGGCTGTACGCTCAAGTCGCGGGGCGCTCGAGAGAGGCGCCGCGAGTGCCCGCCCAATGCTGTCTGCGAAGGATCTTCTTATGACGTTACTCTTTGTGACGATACAAAGGTATACTATATCTTAGTAACTATGTTTAACAGATACACACAAATTTTTAGTTTTAAGAATATTATACGCCTAGCAATAAACTCATAGCAATACTTTTCGATCACAGATTTGCGGCAAGAAAACTCGCGTAACAGCCAATGAGTTTGCTTCTCGGAAATGCGCAGAATTTGCCGCAAAACTACCCGAGCTTGATCCCCGCGGGGGAGGACTGCAGGCGCCACACGACCCTAGTGAGTTTTATTTGAAATAATTTCTATTCACAATAATATTTGTTTATGAATAGATATTGTTCTATTCATATCCCCTTATTAATGTTTACTTATGACCATTTTCTATAAATAAGGGGTGAAAGGCTTCCAAGCTCTTTCTTAGGACCCTAAAACAACTTGACCATGCTCACTTGCCCAAGGTGTGCCCTGGTATACAACGGGCAAGACTCTGGTTACCGGTTGTTCATAGAATAGCACGGCTCTACTAAGCACAGTTAAATGCTCTTTTAGTTTATTATTAGGTTCGACTGGTCAACCCTTACTATTTCGATATCATCGATATACGAATTTATACATATATGTATGTATATGCATGATAGGCTTGTCAGTTATATAAAAGTGGAATACTTAACCAGTTCCTTACAAGATAAACATGAACATTACTCATCTCGGGAATACCGGTTAGTTAACTGTTAGGCGTATAGCAATGTGGTTAAGTGGTTTGTGAAGTACGATTATGTGCAATGTAATGGAAGCTCAAAAATGAATGTTTGGAAAACGAACACAGTCATTGGCTTCACTGCGAACTACCTGTTTTATTGTTTATACAATACAATATGACGTATTGATAGAATTTAATATTGACAACGTCAGCAATGACGCTAATCATAATTTTAATGTTACGAGGCCTATTCGTCATTTTGGACTTTCCAATTAATTATTAAACGCACTTTGAACATTGGACAATGTGAATACTACATCAGTATCACGCAATAGTCCTTATTGGTTGAATGAAGTGCGATGATTATTGATGGAATGGAATGTCCAGCTCGCATGTGGATGGGCTGCGCGGTGTTCTGCCGGCGCGCGGCCGGCGGAGGGTTCTACGCGCCGCGCGTGGAGCTCAACGGCGCCGGCCTGGACCCGTACTTCCCCGACGGCACCTGGTGCCATCACGACGGCTCCACACAGTACTACTGCCTCCAGCACCACTGCTTACCCGAGGTTTGACAGATACAACACGCGGAAATCAATTTAGCACTTGCAAGGAAGGCGGTTCTCGCCTTTGACACATCAGTACCTTGCTATTATGCCATCAGAGCGAGATGCCTAGTTAATTTGTGCGAGTTATACCGTATATTATATTGCTAATATAATCCTAATATACTTACATTTTAAAATACCGTCATGCCAGGTCCCTTAGCGGGGAGAAAGAAAGAACAGAGTGCTAACTATTTCTAACCTTTCAGATATGACGAGCTCTTCTATGTGTACATTCATCAGGTGTAATGTAGGCTAACATATACCGATTTTAATTTTTTACGATTAGACTGTTCTATGTCAGGCCTTTTCAAGCCTACATTGGGATCAAATAGTGGTTTGTGGAGATGTCCTTTAATATAAACCTACCTTACTTCATAGCTTTTATACATGCATAAATACACTTAGGTACAGTCCAGGATAAACATTGTTCTATTAAAATAATGCAATCAGTTTATAAATAGCGATAAATGTTGCATATTATATATATGATAAATAGTGTATATTATGGGAACCTGATATCTGAAATGGCTGAGTAATGAAATTCTTGAGATTTCAGCTTTATGATTCAACTATATATCTAATAGATGGTAGATAAGATGGTAGTTATTTTGCAAACATTTTTGAAATGTCCAACGATGTAAGCCACTTGTGGCTGCCAACCTGGAACTCTCAGTTTAAAACTAAAATTACTATCACCTTTTCCCATTAATCACGAACTTATATCTATTAAACAAGACAGACCATTTACTTGTGGTCATAACACAAGGAATTGTCTCGGGTACGTATCGAGCCCACGACTCTTGGCTGAGCGGTCAGGTTCACTAATTATTCGACATAGGGACCGATTGTAAAGATGAAATATTACTAGAGATTTAGATATAAAATATGACTAAGTGTCACATTTTGAACTGTTATAGCCTGTAAAAGTATTGACAATGATATTTTGCAGTCACTTGTAAATTACACCGGTAATTATCTACCCAATGTATTCTCTTCATACATTATGTTAAGTGTCAAAAGCGTATAATTAGTGAAGGGTTGACAAGCGTTTATGAATTATTTGCTATTGAAAAGCAAGGTCGTTTGAAGCGAGTAGGTATGTATGAGGCAGCAGTATTGTAGTTTTTCGTGTTAATTGTGTATAGCTTAGAATATAGAGGAAACCGTTACTGCCTCGTTGGTCAAGCGATTCCTGGGTTCAAATCCCGGGTTGGGTACTGTTAGAATTTCTAGAAGTGTTTCGGAGTCTGGATTTGTGCTCGGTGTATGGCAATAGGCTCACCACCTATTCCATGGGACGTAAATGTAACTGGTAAAACGGGGGAGTGTACTAGAGTTATCTGCCTACCCTTTCGGGGATTAGAAGCGTGATGTTATAATACGTTTGTTGTTTTATAGAGGAAACCATTTTTGAAAATCCTATTGTAAGTTAATCCAACATTTTGAATTGAAGCTTTGCAATTTGATAGGTTTTAAAGTTTAGAGTCTTTTAAAGCATTTTTCTTACGTCAGTATAACGGACGCGGTCGGCGAGTGTCAGGCCGCATGTATGACGTGATGACCTCATCTCCATCGCGTTCATTTTTTTTATTCCTCTTTCTTACATGTCTAACTCTCTTATGTTTTCCGTAATGTTATAAGCTCGAATTTGTCTATGGCCAATCGAGCTTGTTGAGTTAAATGTTGGCAACTCAGGACTTCACCCAGCGCTCCATTCACGCTGTTCCCTACATTTAGTCTTCTCTCTCTGTCGGCACTAATCGGTAACTATCATCCTCGTTAGAAGCACATCCAAGATATGCAATCTCATTAATTAATGTTTGATCACAAACAATCCAATGATAACACGACTGTTTTATCAGCGACTGTAATCCCATAGCCACCTGATGCATGGTGTGTTCCGCGTCAAAGAGCTACAATCAGTCTCTGGCGATGTTTGTCTCGCAAACAGCAAGGCTTCTTTATGGCCTTTACAAGCGCGTCATCTCTTCAGCATATTTGTCATTAAACGGCAAAATATTCGCTAATTTGTCAAAATTTATCAGGACGTTTATATTAGGCCATGATAAATTATTTCTCACGTGCTCTGACGTATGTATATTGTCATATTTATTTTGCGCTCAATAAATATGGCTAAATTTAGTTTCATATACGTCACGCCAGGCCCTACACTGGGTAAGCAGAGAGCACCCAGTGACAAATATCACTATCGTTACGACCTGACTGACGTGTTTCTTCTACATCCATCACATTTTTTACCAAATCACGCCGGTTTTGTTCGCAAGGGTTCTTACTGAAGATATAACAACAATAGTATAACAAAAATATAGATATAAATAAATAAAAGAAAATATAGATATAACAAAAATAGCCTATACCTACCAGTGATCTAAGACAGGTTGATGATGGTGATGATGATAATGATCTTGATGATGAAACACGAATCAGTTTACTTTTATAATTAATCTGTTAACTGACAATTTAGTCTATTACTTAACGGACGTCACTGTACACTTCAAGTGTGTTTTGTTCATGCTAATGACTGTTTTTGAATGAGTATGACACTTCAACATTAGAAATTTTTCCATTCAGGTATTTGTTCTATTGTTATTTGATATATTGTTAAGTAATGGTTGTTATGTTATTTGGGGAGATGGGTTGAGTTAAGAAACTCCTACAATTGGCAAACAATATTGTATAAAGTGTACCTATGTAAAGCCTACTTCAATATATATTTTTTCTTCTAAAGAGAGTAGCAATAGGTAGACAGCAGTCACAAGTGATCGCTGCCGTCCAGAGATATTTGGAACTGACCTCGAACAGAACTGTTGGAATAAGTTGTAAGTTATAAATTGTTAATAAGATTATTAGTCAGTTTTAGTGGTACTGTGATGAACCACAGGTCAATTGACTTTTAGTATTACTAGCCCGGTTATTACATGTTATTCAAAATAATTTATCTGTACAGTAAGATTAACAAGACGATGTTATATTGTAAATACAGAAACGGAGCTTACTCTACTGAAATAACATAACAGGACATCACTCCGGTGATTCTCCGAAAGGGTAGGCATAGTATTGTACTACTCCAACGCCTTATCAGTTATACATATACGTTCCACGGAATAGGGAAATGCTGTAGAAATATTGTTAATGGGTTATTGTTAACAGTATAAGTGCAGTCCGTCGAATTTAATGACATGTTACAATCATAAGTTAATTGCCTAATCATTTCAAGAGACACTTATAGAAGAATGTGAGTCGTTACTGAAAATTGCATAGCGCTGCACAATCCAATGTTGTTACGGAAGAAAATTATACAGGTATAGCGGAGCAACGAGTGGTTACGCCGTCGTTTACCGGAAGCAGTCACGGACAGAGACGAATCATCTTTATTGTGGTTTTTCTAGACGTTTCTACACATTGTGCAACGGTTTATATTATAACAAATTAAGAAATGCGCACAAAGAAATTCAAACGGAAGAAACTATTTAGAAAAGATTCAAGATTTCTTTTGTTATTATGTATTATTAAACGTAACATCACGCCTGTATCTTCCCGAAGAAATAGGCAAAAGATTGTAGTACACTACTAGGTTTCAGCAGTTCCAGCCATATCATGGAATAGGGGGTGAGCTTATTGCCATAAAAAAGGCATACATCCAGTAATTAGAAATGTCTAGTGGTAAGTACCCGACCTGGGGATCTAACCCCGGACCTCTCGATCAGCAGTCAATCTAGCAACCACTAGATCAACGAGGCAGTCAGTCAAAATTGATTGTTCAAAAAAATAAAAAGAATAGGAGTTGTGACTACATACATACATACTATCTTGTATATTACTCATAAGGGTAGGCAGAGACTAAGGATTACATATTAGCTATTTTTAATTACAATGTAGTAAAGTCAATGGTGAGGCCTATGTCCAGCAGTGGACGGGAGTAGGCTGATAATGATGATGATGAAAGTCAATGGCTGAAGGAATGTTCGAAATCTCTGAAATTGGCGCGCGAGTACGAAGTGATGAAAAGTGTATGAAATTAATATTTTTCGTTCGGCACTCTATCTACCCCGTAAAGCACCTGGCGTAAGGATATAGTAATAATTATTATTGATATAATAAATAAGTTTCTACTAACAGGACAAAAATGATAATGATATGAATAAAAAAATATTTTAAAATCTAATTTATTCGAGAATTCATTATGTACCTACTACTTAGGTTATCAGCGTTGTGTATATAGGAAATCAAATAACTCTTGAGTACAACCACTCATTATGTTAGTTTAGTGCGTAAGTCAGTCAATCAAGTAACCACTCATGTACTGAACAAACAGGCGTTGCTGCAGATGACACTGATTTATTTTAAAGTTTGCATACTTAATCTACGTTCAATTTACGATTTCGTTGCGATATTCCACAAAAAAGTCATTAGTAGCCAGAGTCATGAGGTCTATAAAAATCTATCAACTTATATGGGCAAATTGCTACGTGCTTGCGTTAGTACAACTCGCAGAAAGCAACTTGACACTTGCCAGGAATGCGTTCAACGTGTCCGTACATTGCTATTACATCATCAGTGAGGAGCCCAATTTACTTCAGCGAGTTACATTTTGTAATATTCAATACGTATTGACAATTTACAATTACAGCTTAATAACTCAACTGCGAAATAAGAGAGAAAATTCTCATTCATACATCGTCTTTATTCTTGTTTTTTAGGCGACTAATTTACTCCTCGATTTATCGTTAGCATTAGGTATTTAAAACAACAATGATTTAGTAATATATTACGTTAAAAACAAATTCAGATATTTATGTGATATTTTACACAGAACTTCAAGATGAATCCTCAGTGGCACATCTGGGAGCTCCCTACTCAAGATGTTGGGGGATCATTCAATGCGCGAGCGCGCGCTGCCCCGGACGAGACCGCGTCTGCTCTTCTTTCCTACTTGTCTTTAGACGATGCCGGAGTCCCCCTCGCACGCTCTGCCTTCCCACCGCAGATACCAGACGAACCTGAAAATAACTGGGAAGTCATTGATTATATAGATATACCCAACAATAACACTTTCGAAGTCCTCCCTACAGTTTAGTTTCCCGCTAAATTCGTTTATCGTTACTGTGCCAAGAGAGAGGATGCTTGCCAAATCTTTGATTATATTTGAGCCTATTATTGTCTGTTAGAATATAAGTTTATCATTTTCATACGTAAGTTTACTTCAACCGATATTGTCCAATATCGATTTTTTTTCAGTTGTAAGTGCATTTAGGTGATAAGAAAATATGTTAAGTTAAAGATCACAGTTTTTGAATGTTCGTAACGGAATTTGATGATTTCGTCAAATCTACCTCCTAAGCAGTATTGCCGTCAAACATATTTCATTTAGTTTGTAATATTTTGTTAGAAAACAATATGATAATATATTATAGTGACTTGTGAATTAATAAATGTTTACGATAAAAGTAAGATAAACGTATAATAAAAAAACACATATTTTATTATATTTAAAGTAATATTTCAATCAAATATTAGGATAGAATATTCGGGAAATAATTGAATCTCTGCCATTTTGATTCAGCGCGAAATAACAAAAGCTTCACGTGACTATTTGCATTTAATAGGATTAAGAATTTACTACAGTATTATGTACTTGTAAGATCTAACGTTATATAAATTTTGCCGTATATACATATATTTGTTATTACATAGTGTTTTACATGTTAGTTAATATTTCATATAAAACAATCCACAACATTACCTACATAAAATCTAGTCCTATTATAATATATAGTATTCATTTAGTTATAGGATATTTTTTATAAGACAATAAAAAATAATTTTAGCGATGGTTTGTGTTTTTCTTTCATTTATTTTATTCGAGTGTACCTATGGTAATAAGCCAAATAATTTTCGACGTAGACTGAATTGATAATGCGAGAAAACATTATATCGGATTTTATATACACTTTAAGACAATGCCAGCAAAGGTATAATTCTGGTTAAATTGAAATAGAGACATATTTAATCCACGACAAAATGACATATCGAAGCACAAAGATCGCATTATCACTCATGGGTTGTAATGTTACTGAAAAACTGTCTGGAAGTTTCTAGAAATTTCTATTCCTATTCCTAACTCCATCATTTATAAAGCATTCTTAACCTCTAGATCACATAAAAGTAAATAGCTCTGGAAAATTGATTTGAAGTAAGAAAACATGAGCACATTCCCCATAGTAAAATAGTGTTTTTGTTGATATACCTACTATTTATTATCTACTTAAAGTCGTTATAACTCCTACTATCAAATGATTGAATGCCATGCTACCATTACTATAGTCATATTATAAAGTAACACAGAAGCCACACACCTACTTATTCATCTATTATGTTTACGTAAATGATATTAATGTTTGCATTAAGAACATTCAATATACATTATCTAAGACATCTGTATCTATGCCTTTGTGCGCGCCTCACGTAAAAATGACAGGATAGATTTAGATCAATTTTTAATAATTTTACTTCTTAGTTCTTCCCAACAGTCGGTCCTTATCTTAAAAAATATGACAAGTTCGTTTAACGTGATGTTACCAAAGTTTTGAGAAAGTACGGGTTTTAAGGTTTTTTAGGTTAAAAAATAATATTGTATTCATATCTGCATGTATGTACATAAAAATATATTATTAGCGTCATAAACAATGCAGATAGGTTTAGGCAATTAGGTTTGGTCATAATTTAATTAATCCGTTCAATCAGATATTTTGCAATTATTACCTATGTAAATTAAAAAATGTCACAGGTCATAAATAACATCACACTAACGGAATTATACTGACTATCAATATTAGTCGAACCTGAGCGTTTAATGATTTTTTACGTCATCAGCATCAAATTTGTTTCAAAAGTTATTAATATGGTTGCCTTTTATGTATGTTATTTGTTTATAGAACCAAGTAAAAGGCTACAAACAAACAAACTTAATGTTTGCTATCAATATCTATTAGTTTAATTAGGTTTGGAGATAGGCGCGCTCGTAGGTATCTTACATTGGCAAGCTTTTTTGAAAATATGTACCGTACACTGAGATACCACACAAGTTACATCATTTGATACCAAATGATGTGTAATGATATACAGTTTATTCTGCTATTTACTGTTTACAGAAATCTTAGATATATATTAATGCTATAAATGTATGTACTGAAATTTGTAGAGACATGTCGGCAAATGTACTTATAGTACTTTTTACGCTACAATATGCTAGTCTTATAACGATACTGTTTATCACCATTATTATGTCGTCCCGCCAGGTCTCTTAAGGGATAGGAAATGAGATCCTAATGCCAATTACATCCATCCTTGAAGGCGTAATATGCTCTTACACTTATTATATCTATATACATGAATACCGCATACTTCTGTCTTCCACATCATTCAGACCGACTTTTTTAGTCAAGGTGAGTTTTAGTGAGTTATAAAAAAATTTTGGTAGGTAACATCGGTCGGTGTTGTAGCTACGAATTATCACATCACGTGGGTCACGTAAGCTGTGATTGACGGCAGCTGGATACCGCGTACGTGACGCGAACGTTAGCCTAAACATGCTAATATGATCACTTGGCTCCAAATCAACTGAAGGAAATTGAGATTTCGTATTCACTTGGCATAGATGTCGTTACTCTAAAGTTTCGAATCTTTCGTTGAATAAGATTCATGGTACATAGCTAACGTCACTAAAAGCTTAATTTATTAATATTGCGATGTTTTTGTTGAGGTATTTAGTCGTTACTCTATGGTTTTGTTTTCACAACAATGTCAGTGGTTCCTTAGTTTTATTATCCTCATATAACCGTATAGTTTTAATCCGTGTTCCCTCTCAAAATGTGAGGTTAGGTTAGGTTAGACTACTTTAGGTTAAGATTGTAGTCTAAATAAAGTCAGGATACAGTCGGCCACGATGGCCAGTTGCAGATTGACAGGTATCAGGGGCTTTACAGAACATTCTCGAAAACTAATATGTGAAGGTTTCTTCTCGATGTTTTCGTTCACCGTTGCAGCAAGTTCATGTACTATATAAATTGTGCCTATACCAAACCTCACAGTCCTCCTTGCGCGCGATATTCTTAAAAGAGGTAGTTACGTAAAAAAATTGTACATAATTAAAGTCTCCAGATAATTTAACTTTGCTTCAACAATTTACGCAGAAGCCATTACTAAATCTTCTTAAATTTTTACCAAACATTTCCAGAATTCAGATTATATAATGACTGCCTCGTTGGTCGAGTGGTTGGAAGCGCGACTGCCAATAGGGAGATCCTGGGTTCAAATCTCGGGTCGGGTGCTATTAGATTTTTTAATTTAGAATTTCTAGTAGTAACTCGGAGTCTGGAATCGTGCCCGGTGTATGGTCACTTATTCCATGGGACTTAAACGTAACTGGTGAAACGTGGGAGTGTACTGCACTCCTCTGCCTACCCCTTCGGG
>DWFV01002272.1:0-10051 GCA_018246775.1 Parelbella machaon machaon | reverse complement strand
TATTTTATTATTAAATTTACACCGTCACGCGTGATCCTTGACGGGGTAGGTAGATAGCAGCGAGTGTCGCATATCCCTATATCCGATTACTTCACAGCTGCATTAAGTTGGCTTACGAGCATAGCAGCTCAGATGGTGTAATAGGGATTTACTTTGAGTCGTATGCAAAGAACACACGTGACTACGCCACGTGATCTATCTCGTGGTGTGTGTATTTTTTACTATCGCCAATGTATTGTTGATTCCTGTGAATGAATTTCCTCATTGAATTGAGCTGAGTTGTACGTAGGTATAATTTATATATAGGTGATGTATTGAATAACTAAAATGATTTTAAAATTAGGTTAGGTTAGGTTAGGTTAGGTTAGGTCAGGTAGCTAAGGAGTATTAGAGTGTAGGTTGTTAACATTATTGTAGAGAAAATGTAATGTAGAGAAATATTTTTAGTACTTTTAAAAAAGAAACCGCGCACAGAAGTATATGAGATTTGACAAGGTTATAGAGACGGAGTACCAACGCCAACAATATCCACCAACAGACAGATTTTCAGGAAAATTTTCCAAATGCCCGATTTATCCATTTTCATAGCGTAGAAAGACCACCGATGCTCTTGAATGCTGATATAAAAAAACCAAGCTCCTTCCCACCTCCCGATCGCAAACTTCACGGTTGGTCACTAATAGAGAAACTATAGTTACCTGAAACGTGGCGACAGACGCGTCATCGCGAAGCCTCGACAGCTGGAACGCGTTGGGCAGTGCCGGAGCCGCGCGCAGGTGGAGGTGTCTGAGCGGTAGCCTGGCCGCTGGCCGTCGCGGTAGCGTGCCGTCGCGCCACGCCAGGAGACATCCGCCGCGAACCGCCGCCCGCACCCACGCCCACGAGTCGTTATCATCATTGTAATACTGTCGGAGGACACCTGCAAGAGAAAGGATTTATGAGAGATCTTACGTCATTCATTACCATCATCATCATCATTATTATTAACATCATTATCAACAGCATCATTATCAACATCATCATTATAATCGTCATCGTCATCGTCAGCTTGTTTCCGTCCCTAGCTGGACATAGACCTATCTAATAGCACGCCATTGAGCTCGTTCTTCAGCTCTTCGAATCCAACCGCTTACAGTATTAATCAATGTATTTGATTGCAACACCATAACATTAGGTGCTGGTGAAATGTAGAAATGCATTAAACTCCTCTGCCTACCCATAAGGACAAAAGCGAGCATCTTGCTTAGGTTTATAGCAACATCATTAAAATTATCATGTATTTTTAGCGTTAGTAATGAATGCAGAAAAGAGCCTATCAGCTCTGTAAGGACAGATACACTTGGCCCTCGGTGCTCTTTGCCTTACTCGAAAGGGGATCTGGCGTGACGATTAAATAGTAATCTATCAATTTATTCTTCACTTAATAAGGACCGATATTCATAATTGTATGTAGGTCTTTATTAAGTAGTGATAGTACTCAATGAGAACACCGAAATATCAGTATTTTAGACCAGATATCAAATAGAAATCTCCACTGAAATGACTCCAAAACTCTCGTTTTTCCCCCGAGCTGAGAGAAATCTCATTGGACGCAAGGTCAAGAAACGTTCTCATGGACGGCGGTGTGTGTGTGTGTGAAAATTGATTTTTTTTTGTCTCCACGCGACCTCTTCCCACGTCTTCTAGTTAATGGATAATTGTAAATGGAAAGTGATAATTGATTATCCATCGATCATTGCACTTGATGCTGGTCTTACACAGCAAATATAAAAAATATATAATAATAAACGTAACTGATGAAACGTGGAGGTGTACTACACTCCTCTGCCTACCCCTTAGTGGATTACAGGCGTGATGTTAGGTTTTTATTTTTTTCTTTTATTTTATTTATATTTATAGGTACATTATATAGTTCATTACGCCAGGTTTCTTAGCAGATAGACAGAGAGCATCAGCTGTCGAATATCTTCACCCTTTACTAATCATTGAAGAAAAACGAGACCAAAACAAAACAGAACATTTCTCATTGCTAACACACAAAACGCTCTAGTAATGTCTCAAAGTCTTATCGGCAACAAGAAATCTCAATCGAATCGTTTTCCAGCAAGGGACAGGTAATGGTGAAAGCGGTGGAAATCGATAAAACGAGCAATATACACACATTAGATACAACCGGCAAGCGATCGAGCGGCGAAACATATTATAATGGAATATGACGCGACAATCATATGCTGTGACATATTCGAGTGCTACTGGATTTTTCTAATTTAGCATTTCTAGTAGTGACTCGGAGTCTGGAATTGTGCCCGGTGTATGGCAATAGGCCCTAGGCACCTATTCCATGGGACCTAAACGTAACTGGTGAAACGTGGGAGTATAAGACACTCCTCTGCCTACCCCTTCGGGGATTACAGGCGTGATGTTAAGTTTTTTTTTTTTTGCTATAAATCAGTATACACATAATAATAATAATAAGCATTATTACTTTATCGTTACGCTGATAGACTAACGGAGTAGTTAGACAGCATACACATATATCTATTGACAGATTACTTGACAACTTACTGAGTTATGAGTATGTCTGTGAATATTAAATGTCTAAACACATGTAATCGAATGATACACGGTTGGTTGACCCGGTTAAGATTCGAAGAGAAATACGAGTATGAAGCCTGTTTCGGACAGGCGAAAATCGAGCAAACACATATGTATTCGTTTAATATTGTTAAATATGTCTTTAGATTGCACAATCTAAATTTAGCGTTAAGTTTTACACGAAGCAATACAATACCTACTTCCTATCCATCTTTCCATACTCCTGGCACTGCATCGGAGTGAGTAGATTCTATGAGTATTAATGAATAAGTCAGTATCATTGTTTCTATGAGGTTAACGAAATATTGTCATAATAATAATACTTAATTATAGTATCATATCAAACGTTTCACGGGGTAGTCAGAGAGGACAGACGCTCAAATAAAATCTTTCCATTTGAAGGCCGTTTCGATAGCTACGTGATTCATTACATATCATTGTAAAATATTTGTAACAATATTATGTATAAATCCTGTCAATTAAACCATTAGGTGTTAAGGAAATTCTTTTTTTATTACGGTAAAGAACTAAATAAATAATACGTAAAGTGCGTAGACATTATTTAAACAATATCTAATGCTAATGTTAACTAAACTTACTGACAGACGTATAAATCTAGCCGCTGATTTACTTACATAGCTCGCAAAATGCCTAGAATACTCGCAAAGGCCAACTAGTTCCACACAACGCAAGCTTTCGCAACGAAACTATCAACGGCAAATTTTATTGTCTATGGTTTAAATACATGGTTAAATTGTCCATGAATATTATACAGATTATGTAATATATAGTTACTTATGACGCGTTATATTTGTGTTACACATACATAGAACCGTTGGCTTCGATATTTGAATGTTCTAATTAATTAGGTATACTCATATTTATAATTGTTAATCATTCTAGCTTAGGGTATTTTAAGTTTAAAATGTTATTTTTATTATCTACAGATTACATGTTAAAATTGTCTATGAATATGTATTATATGAATTACATAACATTTAATAATTTATAACATCTCTATTTAATGCCTATAAGCTTTGACTTCGATATTTAAACAGGTTCGATATTTAAATATTTAGGTTTTCGATATTTAAATATCCAAACCTTGCACAAAGTTACGATATTTAAGTTCAAGCGTTAATTTTATAGACTGTGAATTAGATACAGGTTTAAATTGTCTATGAATGTTATAAGAGTTATGTAATAACTATTTTGTTCTTTATGACAAGTATAAATTATAACTAAACCTGTTGGATTCGATATTTGAATATTTAGATTACTAATATTATTTATTGAGTCTTTTAGGTTAGAGTAATAGAGTACTATTTTTAAACTTCGAAATATTTGTATGCAGATAAATAAATAAAATTTGTTTCTTTTATTATTTGTTGACTACATATTGGGAAAGTTGAAGTCTAGGAATAGTCTATAAAGTTTATCTACCTGTAAAACAACCAATGAACATGTTTTTGTCCTCAATACAAAAATACTTGGATTATTGTGTAGTTTTTCAATAATATTATAAACAGAGTTATGACGATAGGTTCTTGATAAAAACAACGAAATTGATGGGAAAAGTTTAATCAATATTGACATGGCACCGTCAGCAAGTTACTCATTGTTTCAAAAGGTCATATATCCATAGGTTTTCATAATTTTATTAAGAAAATATTATACCTACTTTATTTAAAAAAAAAATAAGGAAAAGGTTTTTTTTATTTTAAATTATAATAATCTCGCTATGACGCATTTTAAATACATTTGACATTAGGTATCTGGGAAAACATGATAATTTTATTTCGTCATCATAAACATAACTGATATATTTAATTGTATTACTTTTCTTGTTCTAGACCTTAATATAAAAGGGCTGCCCGTTGGTTTAATGGTTGTAAGCGCGACTGTTGACCAAGAGTTGTTGGGTTCGATCACCGGATCAGGCAAAGTACCTAACTCCGGTTTCTAAATTGAAATTCCCAGACAGAGTCTGGCTTTTTGCTTGGTGAAAGGCAATAAGCTCACTCCCTATTCTATGATGAGACGTACCTACCACATAATTGGTGAAACGTGGGAGTGTACTACACTCCTCTCCCTACCAATAAAAATATCAGCGTGATGTTATGTTATATTCGATTGAATGGGTAGGAATTATAGAAAATTTATTTTGTTAGTTTTTTGTCGATAAAGAAACCTTGCAATGTTCGATGTGCCATTCAGTGTCACGCGTCTCGGGCATTACATATAATTTTCAATGTTAGCACTTATCGGCACCACGTACAAATATTCAACATCAAATCGAGTAATATAAACTCAAGGCCGTCCGTTATAACTTTATTTTTAAATGAAGGAGACATGCTCCTTCTATCGTTACGATAGTAATCTCAATCATTTATTTTTCATTTAAATTACAAACTTGTAACTAATGTACGAATATACCTAATGGAACACACACACACACACACATACTACCGGTAGTTATATATATATCCGGTGCTTTTAAATGTTTTTTACAAAATCTCTTCCCCCTTTTTCGTTAGGAAGATACTTCAAGTGTAACGCATTAGGAAGAAGGGGGGGAACGCCTCCACAAGATTTATTATTATGTCACGAATTTGTATTGCGGATATAGTCCTGTGGGAACTAGGGTTCGATGAATAATATAATACGTACTGATGCATACATTTTTTATATTTGAATAAACGCATTTTTAAATATTTCCTTATATACCTTCATATTTCAGCTTCGGGTAGTTATGTATTCATGAGTATCAGAGATGGAACTACTACGAGGTCAGTAATAAAGCCACAAGGTTGAGATCTCACTGCTAGAACGCAAATTTTACGTCGTTTTTGCACAGATTTAGTTGATTTGAATATAATGTTTGATAAACACATTCGTGCATGATAACAAAACTGTTAAAAGAAACTGTTAAACAAGGAACGATTTGAACAGTTCACACGCTCACTTCCAGCGTTACGTGGTCAACGCGGTTCACGGACACATTCAGTTGACAGTGAACTGTACACAATGGTGCTCTTTTTTATTACACGTTATTTAGCGAATTTCGACTACCGCCATGATAATATCTTCAAAGTACCGGTATATAAAAAATATACTGTAACTACTACCAGAAGCGGAGTGTATATTTTTTATGGATCACGTCCTTCATCATTGTACATTTTATTATTGTACATTTGGTGATCGAGAGATCAAGATAGAATAACTTATATTTTGATATTATGGAATTAGCTACCGTATATTACATAGGAGCTGGTCGTAAGTTGTTACAGAACCTTCAAATATTTCTTGATACAAGCTCATAATAGTCTCCAATTTGATTGAAGGAATATTTTTGGACCTTTGCCATGTTATAGTAATCGATAAATAGGACATAGCTGACTGATAAGCCAGTCAGAAATCTCTGAAACCGGCGTGCGTATATGAAGAGAGTGATGACTGTAAAATAATCGTCAGGTCTGTGACGCTAGAGATGCTTGTTCTGCCTATCCAATAAGAAAATTGGCGTGATGATATAAAAACAAAAACAAGATAATAAATAGGCCGCCACAAATAGTCAAATAGAACAGGTGATCCAACATCCCCCAGCAGCACCGTTAATGACACAAGGCTGTAACAGCTCGCAGCCGCCAGATGCTACATTTATCTCATTACATTTTCCGTTTTACGACAGATGTAGCGTTTTATGTTCCCCGTACGTGAACTAATTGCCGATGTGCTCAGGAGTAGCCATAACTAACTATATAGAGTTTGCAATTGAAATATAATAACACCAAAAACAATTTTTTAACTGTCCCGTCGGTCGTATGGTGGCAAACGCGACTGCTGTGCGAGAGATCCTGGATTCGAGACCGAAACCGGCTACTATGGGATTTTTCTAACTTATTCTAACTAATTCCTAATAGTGCCTCGGAGCCTGGATTTGTGCCCAGTGCATGACGATAGTCTCGTCCCCTATTCCATGGCGGGCCGTAAATGTAATTGCACTGTCGACTAAGCGGGATCGCGGCCAAATGCTAGCCTATCATATATATAATAAAAAAAAATAGGATAAAAAGCGGGAATTACAAATACTTTATCGACACGGTCCAAAATATTATTTTAAATCGCCATTTATATTCTAGGAAGAGTACCACTAATACCTATTGTCGTTACATGTTTTTATCGACAGTATAAAGGAATTATAACGCAACGTAACATCACACCTGTAATCCCCGAAGGGATAGGCATAGGAGTGTAGTACACTCTCACGATTCACCAATTACGATAACGTCCTATGGAATTCTATTGCCATACAACATACATAAAGGAATTATTTGGTAAGTACATATATGTATGTATGTATGATGAATATATATTAGAGTGGAATATATTCAAGGACAAAAAATACATGTTAAAACATCGAGTGCTTAAATTAGAGTTATCGTTATCACAACAGAGCTGAGGTGAATGCCTGGCCCAATGAGTTCATATCGAATGTCATGTTTATCCTTCAACATGTGGAGTTAGTCTAAGTAGATTCTACTTATGGATTTTCTTACAATCCAGGCAAAAAAAAACATTATTATTTTTATCATATTTCGGACTTTTCTAATATGCAATCTTAATTGCGTTTATACAAAAAAAAAAAAAAAGTTGAGTGGACTCAGTATACGCCTTGTGATATGTCAATGTGTCTGTTGTACTATCAGTAATGCAGTCTAGTCTGTCAGTACTATAGTCTAGTGCTATCATCGTCCTTAAGACGATGACGACAATGATAATGATGGTAATGATGGTACTATTGCAATATAACGTCTATTATTAAACCTATATTCTAATGCAGTACGAGACTCGAATTGGACTATTTTAGATTTTAGTTTTTTACATTGTTACATATTTCAATTGTTTAATTTCTGAGAAATACGTAATTTTGATGATAGTTTTATTTTATTTCCGAATTGTTATTTTTTTGACGTCGCATTCATTTTTTTAAGATCGTGATAAATTGGCGTGATCCCTATTGACTAAATACAAAGGTGTATACCACCTTTCACAATAAAAATAGCTCGTAATATGTTTATATTGACATCTGCCATACAAAGGCTTCCATCAGTGATAAATATCGTCGCATTCAGTGTTAACGGTTTTATAAGGTTCACGCATGAGGCCAATGTAAAGTTTAATGGTGGGGATAATTTAGAAGCTTTGATTTCAGATTTACTTTTTGGGTAATTCTGATTCGAATTCTAGCACGTATGTCTGACTATACAAAATTATATGCATTTTTAACATTAAAAATTCCCGTTTTATATATAAAGGAAATCATCTTGAGGAAATTGGGTAACTTAGAGAGAAGTTCATAATAATGTTTTTAAGGTGCGTGAAGTCTGCCAATCTGTAGTTGGCTTACGTGGTAGACTGTGGTTCATACGTACTCATTATGAGACCTGTGTCCAGCGATAGAAAGACAAATGAGTCAATAATACTGAAAATTATGGAAATCGTACTGAAATATATAGTTAGGTAAGGTGGGTTACGTCCCTAAGGGCTGATGCATTTACATAGGAACATAAGATAACAATCTAGGGCGCCAATTAGGGGCGCCATAGCGGAAGTACTGACGACATAAATATATCATAGCAAACTACAAGCTAAGCTCAGGTCTTTAGTGTTGTTGCAAAATGTTGTTTGAAGGGACGTCATTTCATATTTATTATATAGGGCGTAAAGATTTTTGAATACAGCACTACATTCTTTATTCGTAAAACTACTCAAATGACCAAATTTTATGATTTTGGGTTTCTTTTAACGCAATACATTCGCTAACGTGTACACAGTAATCAGCTGTTAAGTTATCCCGCCAAAACTTTGCCCTGTCACAGTGTCACTTGTAATGCCACTGCTGGGACGTAAGTAAGGCGAACCATTCAGCCAAACTTAATTACATTACTATTATTGTTTATTAAAAAAAAACTTAGTAATAGTTTATTTACGTCTACTACCTATATGTAAAGATCATTCAAATATTTTACTGCTATTCAATGAATTGATTTTAAATAGTTTAATGTGTTACACATTTTACACCAAGTAGTCATAATTAATTTCGAGGACAGCTTAAAGTAGATATTGTTATTAACAAAACGAAACCAATACATCACAATGCCTATTGTGGTTTAGTTATTTATTTACTAATACAATGGATTCACTGTACTCGAAGCTTACATATTTAAAATACTAATTTGTAGGTATGTGTAGATAGTGGTCACAAAAACAGTTAAATTGTACGAGACAACAAAAATAAGGTAAAAGTTTGTACGTTTCACATTATAAGAACCAGTTCGCATCATGTTTCCGATAAGTTTACTTAATTAATGCAATACCTACCTATTTTACAGTAAACACAAGAAAAATTTTAAAGAGTAAAAGACAATAATTAGACTTACAGATAGCAATAGATGTCACAACCCCTTACTAACCTGATATCCTAATGTTGGGGTCGGCCGGCGTAGGCACTGGGCCAGGAGTGAGTTCAGGTCGAAGTTTCCGCAAGCCAGCCACCACCCGCGGCGCCGGCGATTGCTCTCCCACAAGCATCGCCTGTTACCACAACATTGCACCACCAAACATTCACAAAAACACACAATTGAATATCACATCCATAAGAAATCGTTCAATATCAAAAGGCGTTTGGTCACAATTGGTATGTCAAAACAAACGGTTGTCAACTGTCGTATTTTTATTTTAAATTTTCAAATTTGATTGTTCGTTACTTTTCGCGCGTAACACATGTTGACGTTCGTAGCGGATCATAGACCAATGACAACCTTAATCACAACTAACCGGCCTGCCCGCGTGCCAATGAATGAAGCACGCAGCGAAGTTGATTTGCTCACCCCACTACTCAACTACTACGGCTGTACGTTATAAAATTACGACAGCGTACACGATAGCTACCATGGCGCCATCTGTTATCAAATAGACATTTGAAGTACTGTAGAATTATTGAAATATAGTTAATGTATATTACAATGTAAAGTTTATAAATTTTGTACAAGCATTTGATTGGGTTTTTATAAATTTCATAATAATTAAGACAAAATTTGCGTTACAAAAATAGCATTAAGTTTGTATAAAAAAATTGGTTACAACGTCATCTACTAACAAGTAGCAATACTATATGAAATTCGATGCTGTAACTATTGTAGTGTACGTAATGATGTCCAGAGGGCACTAGCAACAGTAAGAAAAATATGAATTGTAGTGTACGTAATGATGACTAGAGGGCACTAGCAACAGTACATAAATTAATTTACATTTTATGTAGATGTCAGTACAACACGAATTATAATTTTAAAAGAATGAGCCACCTAGCGTTCCCTATTGACATTATGTATTCAGTAGCTATTATATTTAGTTATTAGTTTTATCAATAGATAGCACTATTAATATCATTATG
>DWFV01002271.1:0-10051 GCA_018246775.1 Parelbella machaon machaon | reverse complement strand
AAGTCTGCCAACCCGCACTTGGCCAGCGTGGCAGACTATGGCCTTAACCCTCTCAATATGAGAGGAGACCCATATTCTAACAGTGGAATGACAAATGGGTCGAATATTATTATTTTTTATTTTATCTTAAGAAAATAAAACAAAGATGTAATATTTGTTTTGCTTACTCTTTCAAAAATATTTTTTTAATGCAAATCAACATTTAATCCCGTTTAATTGTAGATTTTTAAACTGATCCTACATTTATTCTAGTTTATATGGTATGAAATATTCTCTAGAATTAAATCAATTATATGGTTTGTTTGTTAACATTTACTTTGTATAAGAATATCTACTTATATTCATTGACTTTATATTTATTGTTATTTAAAAAAAAATCTAGTGTGTGAAGTCTGCCAACCCGCACTTGGCCAGTGTGGCAGACTATGGCCTTAACCCTCTCAATATGAGAGGAGATCCATATTCCAACTGTGGAATGAGAAATGGGTTGTGTTATTATTTAATTTGTTTCTAGATCTCCATGGAACTTCCACCTCTGAAGCAGCTAAGAACAACTATTGACCGTATGAAAACCATGTCACCAGAGGTCATCATCAGAGCATCAGCAGAAGGAAGGTTGACATTCCAAATTAAGACTGACATTGCTAAAGTTTCTACCAGATTCAAGAATTTGCGAGTGGAAGCATTTGAAGGTTTGGATTTTTATGTTGAAGAAGTCAAAAGTAGTGTAACAGGCTGTTCAAATTCACCTTCATATGTATGTCTATTCAAGCAAACTTAAAAAAAACGTAATTCACGCCTGTTGTTCCCGAAAGGGTAGGCACATGAGTTTAGTATACACCCACGTTTCACCACATTACATTTAAGTCCCATGGAATAGGTGGTGAGCTTATTTCCATATACCAGACGCACAGCCAGACTCCGAGTCACTACTAGAAATTGTAAATTAGAAAATTCCAGTAGTACTTACCCAACCTGAGATTTAAACCCAGGACCTCCCGATCGGCAGTCGCGCTTGCAACCACTCGACCAACAAGGCAGTATATTGAAGTATTGAAATAAATTGAATAATAAGTTAGTTTAATGTATGCAATTAGGTGCATTTTTATTCTAAGATGTTCCGTTTTATATTAGATTCCTGTGTGATATGATTATTCAATGAGTCTGTCTCTAGCTAATCACCTTAGGCTTGCTATAACCTTGCTAACATTGAAAAAGTAATATTGCTCTTTACAAAATATATGAGGACACAATGCAATATTAAAATTTCTTTATTAGGCTATCTTCTAAGCATATTGCCATAATTATTATTTTCATATTTCCAGGGCCAATTGATCATTCAGACTCCGAAACAGACACTCAAGTGAACGAAGATATGTCAAAAATATGTTACTGTAGAGTAGATGCCAAGAAATTGTCAATGTTTCTCAGTGCAGAGCATATAACACACAATCTATCCATTTGCAGTATTGTTCATAAGAAGCTAATCATATTATGTTTGCAGACTGATGAGAATGTCAAGTTGCAGTGTTTCATCACAGGAATTGTGTTTTAAATGTTATTTTTAACATTGAATTTAAGTTCAGTAAAATGTATGTTTAAATTGAACTACATATCCAGTATGATATACATGTAAAGTGGGAACAGAAGGCAAAATATTAGATTGTAATGGTTCTACTAAGAGTAAAATACTGAAATAAGGCTATTTTTATGGAATTGGTTGATAAGAATTCAACAATATTTATCAGTGCAGCTGTGATGTAAATAAAATGTTGAAATAAGAAACTTGTTTTTTTTTTATTGCATAAGCTAAAAGACAAATGGGTCACGATGGTAAGTGGTCACCGTCACATATGGACACTTGCTATATCAGAGGCATTAATGTGTTGCCAGCCCTGAAGGACTCTGTTGACGCTTTTTTTGAAAAACCTCCATATCATATTGCATCGGAAGGACCTTGGGGGGGAACCCCATTCCAACGTTTGTATGTTTGTTTTTCTTTAAATATCCTAATTGATACTATTTTTACAGTGTAATGTCTTACTAGAGATTGATATTGTGCGCAGGGTATTAGATTTAAAATTTTTAGGTAATAATGTAAGTTTTAATTTTCTAGTTGATGTTTCTTGAATATTTCAAAATGAAAGTGCTCTGAAAAAATATTTTTTATTCATAAATTTATTTCAATCATACAGTTTTGCAGGAACTATTAATCAATGTTACAAATCATTACAATTTATAACATGGAAATGTTGGCTTTAATAAACAATGGAATAAGAAACAGATGAAGTAGAAACATTACAAGTTACGTAATGACAGTTAAACAGGATTTATAAGTAAATAGAGTTAACAGAACTAGCCAATGAAATAAATGTACATATCCCCACTTTTTTTTCAATTACATATTTTTCTATTGATATAAAAAATTACAAAACATAACTTCAAATCTAATTTATCATACCATTAATATGACAAATCATGCAATATTATATATTATACCCCACAAATTATATATTATACCCCTTTACATCAATTCAATCAATTTAAAGCTCCTATTTCTGTTTTACTATAAAAACAAACAACATTCATTAGCATTCACTGGGATATACCAAAATTAAAATTAATTTCCAAACAGAATTTACAATTTTCTACAACCTGTTTACATGTCATTGTTAATATCTTGGTAAGGGTAATTAAACTCGATATGTTCTTTTATTAAAAACTCATATTGGCTATGTAACAAGAATGACAAGGTTGTGTAAACAAACCCTTATAATTTGTGTTCCATGAATATTCATTTCTTATATTCACTGTAAGCTAGTTGTAAGTTTTTTGGAAGGATCTTTCATTGTCTCGCCTCAATGTGTCATGTGTGGCTTTAAGTTGGTCCAGTTTTGTGGATATCTGTGCAATAGAGTTATCTATCCATTGCATTGAAGACATGTGTGCATTGAGTATCCGACCAATTTGAACAATCTGTAAGGGAAAACAAAATTTGAGAATTTAATATCATAAAATTTATTAAAAACAAAATAATTAATTTTCAGATTTGCTAATCACACCAATTGCAGTAATAATCACATTATTTCATTGTACAGGGAGTGATTGAATTCCAGAGATACTGTTTGGAAAAATTGGTTTACTGTGGCCACTGTATCATTTAATATAAATTTTATTGATTATGATATCCAAACTCCTTGAACAAAAGTTCAATACATGTTTAAGAGAAAAAAAAGCGTAACATCACGCTTGTAATCTCCGAAGGGGTAAGTACAGGAGTGTAGTACACTACCACATTTTACCAGTTACATTTAAGTCCCATGGAATAGGTGGTGAGCTTATTGCCATCACCGGGCACAATTCCAGACTGTGTCTAGAAATTTCAAATTAGAAAAAACCTATAGCACCCAACCAGGGATTTGAACCCAGGACCTTCCAATCGGCAGTCGCGCTTGCAACCGTTCGACCAATGAGGCAGTCATTTAATAAAATACTATTACTCACCGGATCATTGCTATCTTGACTTCTGTTTGTCTCATTTAGATGTTCAATTACTTCTTTCAAGTCCTCTGACATTTGTCTAAGTTGCGTTTCCAGAGTCTCAGCTAGACAGTACCTGAAAGATGTTTTAATTAAGTAGCCACATATTAAACCATATCAGCAATATAAAAGTCATCATCATCAGCCTATCTGATTTCACTATAATCAATCCTAACAGCTAGTTTGCCCACTTTAATCATGATTATGGGCAAAAACGGGATCATAGAGTAAAGCATTTACCTGTGTTTATGTAGATGAATTTTATTAAGTTGTATTATCTCAAAAATATACTCACATATGCTCCCTCTCTGGATCGCGGAGCCTATCTCCAGGATCTTCTAATAACTGTTTTTCTAATGGAGCTAGCAATTCCTCCAACTCCTTTTGCTGAGCTAACACAAATCCCAGTTCATGTTCCAAGCTCTGTTGTTCATTCTTCACTGTTTGTACAGCATCATTAAGTTCCACTATCTGTGGAGTAAAACAGCATACTTGCAAGTATTGTGTTGTAATGGCTTTTTGATTTTCAAAAGACACAATGAATAATTTATAAAAAGAAAAAAAAAGTTTTCCTAACATTTCAAATCAAAATTAATTATCTATTATTTAACTCAACGTAAAGTCAAAAACATTTTAAATATTATATTTAATAGGGAGTATAGAACACTACAAAATTTAATGTATACAGTTTCTGCAATGTAATGAGGTTAGTGGTGAAATATGTCAGATGACCTCAATAACATTATATTCATATATGCCCTACAGTTGTTCAACACATTGTGAGTTAACATTTGTCTATACATACCTTCTCTCCATTGGCAATAAGCAGACGATCCCACGCATTGAGCTGGGTAGCCTGATTGATGAAGGTCTTCTCTTGCTCCTCCAACTCCTGTGTCCACTTGTTAATATATTCTTCCAATTGTGCAAATGTAATTGAAGTGATGGCTTGAGGTGGTGCAGCAGCAGTTGTACTTCAAATATATTTTCAAGGTTAACACTATATTTTCTTAATTACTTAAACTACTGAATTTTTTTATAAATTTAAAATTACATTGGCAACATGTATGAGAAGATAAAGTAAAATTTGGTAAAAACAAGGTGCAGAAATTTAGTACAAATATGAAATACATGAAAATTCACGGGCAATTTGAATATAATTACTTTCTTACTCTATTTTATCAGATTTGTCCATCCTAGTATAACTCAAGACACAAGTGAATAGATACTTTCTAGGAAAACACTACATCCTAGGCTACATCTCTCTGTCAGATGAGATTATAATCAAATATAAACTTACGTTGTGGCAGTTGTCAATGAGGCCATGGTAGTGGTGGTAGTCGTTTTACCGAATGTTATCCCTGTTGAAGCTGAAGTGGACGCTGGAAGAAGAATATTAAGATAAAAATGAGCATACACAACAATTTCTTATCATTGTTTACTATAAATATGACAATTCAATAGAGACATTGTCAACTTGATCAAGTGTCAGATATCAATTGAAATAGAATTAGTATTTATAATAAACTCTATTGTCCCTCATCATCCTTAAGTCATACTGCTTGGATCTGCTAGATATTGTACAAACAACGTAAATGAAGATCAAGAACATGTATTGATTTAAAAAAATCAGAATTATTAATACACTCTTTAAATGAAATTAGGTACAAATTTATAAAGCCCCATAGTCCAAAATTCACTTTTCTAATTTTATTTATATAGTACCCCAAATTTATTGAAAACTGACACATGATGACTCAATATATGAGATGATGATACTGTTCACAGTATCATTTGATAAAAAATCAATTTATAGCTATATTATTATTTTAATGCTATCAATATATTTTCTTCTGTTATTGCATGTTATATTTTCATCAAATATAGTGATATGCTTACCCAAACTTATCACTGTAGTACTTGTAGGTTTAGCAAAGCTTAATCCAGTGCTTAAACTTGATGTTGTCCCCAAACTTAGTGTTGGTTGAGCTGTTGATGTTGTTCCTACACTCAATGAAGGCACCGATGTCCCCAAACCCAAAGTAGGAGCTGTTGTTCCTAATCCCAATGTAGATGTTGTAGTACCCATACTTAAAGCAGGTGCTGTTGTTCCCATACCCAATGGTGGTGCTGTGGTCCCCATACCCAATGTAGGTGCTGTTGTTCCCATACTCAATGTTGGTGCTGACGATCCCATGCTTATTGTTGGTTGGGAAGTCGTTGTTGCAAAGTTTAATGATGTCTTAGGCGCGAAGTTCAATCCTGTGCCTGATGTAGATGCGGTTGATAAGTTAATCCCCATAGATTGATTGGCTGTAGATGTGGTTTGTTGGGATTGGTTTGCTGGAGCAAAACTAAGGCTTGGCTGTCCATAACTGAAGCCTGTAGAGGCAGATGTTGTAGTCAAAGATTGTGTTGGCGCCGGGAACGTCAGAGTTGAAGCTGTTGTTGTCACTGTCAACGATGACGATAGCGCCGGAGCTGGAAGGTATAAGTATCAAAAAAATCATATTAACCAAAATAAGAAAAATAAAAAAGATTTTTTCGTATTACATCTGAGTCATATAATATCAAAGGCGGGAAAATGCACTTTTAGTTAAAGCTGAAGTATTAGCTTTATTTTGTTAATCTGTGAACATAGTTGCTGTGTAGTGATACACTAAGAGAAAAATATGACTGTATCCCACAAAAAAATGCATATTAAATATAAAGATTGCAACAAACCCAGGAATATCCCTTAGCCATAGTCATTTATGAAAATAGTTTAAAAATGCTAATATTGTTTTTAATATATGCTATAAAAATATCCTGACAATAGTATACATATTTCTCGTAATATTTTCTAATTTGTTGTCTTTTATTAAGTCTAACATTATGGTTTTTGCCACCTTTAATATTAAACAACTCATCTCATGAATGTTGAGGGTTTTAATGATATTTGTTACATTATTTTCTTAAATAACTGTCCCAAAAAACTGATTAGGTGCATTCATAAATGTAGGGATCATTAAAGGGATAAGAATTTTTATTTATAACCTACCAGCTGTGCTTGTAACGCCTGATGCTAGGGAGCTTGTCGCACCGAAATTAAACCCGCCGCCAAAGCTTGATTGTCCGATGCTAAGAGCCGTTGGTGCTGGTGTAGAACCCAAATTTGTTGTAGTTGTTGCAGCAACTGAGAAGAACGATTGTGTTGTTTGTGGCGCAGTTGCTGTTGTTGCCTGGAATGGAAGCATAATTATGTTACTTCCTAAATGGTGTATATAAGGGTTACACTTAAGTAAACTTCTAAATGGGGTTATTGGCAAAAATCCCTCTGGGGAAGCTTATGTTCAGCAGTTGCCTTAAACAGGCTGATGATGATAAAATTTTACTGTATCATTTCAAAGTATGTTTACTTCATTCACTACCTAGGATTCAAAATTTTAAATATCACTAATTAGAGACAAGGACTGGAAACTTTATAATTCTGAATAATCTATATACAGCCATCTGATCATCTTCTTATTAAAGTGCCTCTGCAATTAGCGAAGGTTGACTGTCAATTCCGTAAACTTCTTGCGGTTTTGCGCAAGGTGAAATAGTTCAGAAGATCTGTATTGATAAATATCTGATGATAAACTGGGCAAAGGGTGTACTATGATAACAACACACATACTTAATAAATATTACATATATAAATATCAATTTCTTTAAACATACAGAATAAAATCCACTAGTGCTTATTACTTAAATAATTTTTCTGAGGAATAGGAATTTAAAGTCACGAATACTAAGTCAACAGGCAGGATAGCTAACTACTACACCTGGAATATTGGTCCATATATATTGAATACCTTGAAAAAGATACCTTGGTGTGTATTATTAGGTGAATTGTGCACAAGTTTTATCCTCGTTTTTCACAAGTAGTAAAATTTTCATTTCTCACCGTTGTAGGTTGTTGTGGTGCAGAGAATCCAGATGTTGGTGTGGAGAAGGAAAAACCCCCAGTTGTCGGTGGCTTGTTGAAGGAGAATGATGAACTACTAAATGGCAGTACTGATGCAGTCGCTGGAAAAAAACGATATGATTTATAAAATCTAGCTTATCTGAAAAATGTTCCTTTGATTTGCAATTAAACAATATGTAATAACGCATAGCTATTTTATCTCACATTATATTTCAGTTGAATAGTGTAACAAAGACTACTTTAGGATACATTTGCACTTTCCATGAGGTGGCATCATTGCCAAACAGTCTATTGTTTTATAATCGAAAGATGAGTAGGTATGATTCACAAGTAAATAAGTATTTACGACATCTCTACACCCCCTCAGGTGTTCCCAATGTAGGTTTTAGTGAAGCCTGTGTTATGGTAACCAGACATCTTCATCGTCATCATCATTATCAGCCTACTTCTGTCCACTGATGGACATAGGCCTCACCAATGGCACGTCACTGAGCTTGATCTTCAGCTCTTCGCATCTAACCAGACAGCTTACAAACTACATATATACACATAATGAAATTATATACTCTTATGACACTTTACAATTGTAACCTCATAGATGTATTGATGGATCTGGAGTAGGATGTAATTGAAAATTATTTTCTACCACAAAACTCAAGGGTTTTAGTTATTCAGTCATTCATCGTCTATGCCATTAAAATCAATATTCACAGTTCGAGTTGTCAATCACAAATAAACACCATTATTGGGTGCAAGACTGTACAATCATAGGAATCCAGTCTCATGTATTAATGTTCCTCTTTATTCACGGACCAAGTTATAATCACAGTTAGTACTCAACCACTTTATCATGCCCTCTTTGATATTCCATTTATTACTTGAACAATGTAAAGGTATTGAGACAGCTTATATTTGACACCATGCAATAAAATATCTATACATATGTGGTGTGTTAGTGAACATAAAGACAAATAGATATTTGTGACATATTGCCTTGTTAGCTGAGTGGCTGCAATGACAACTGCCAATAGGAAGGTCCTGGGTTCAAATCCCAGCTTGGGTATTATTGGATTTTTCTAATTTAGAACTTCTAGAAGTGACTTGAGTCTGTATTTGTGCCTGGTGAATGGACAATAGGCTCACCACCTATTCAATGTACTACACTCCTCTGCCTACCCGTATGGGGATTACAAGTGTGATGTTATATTTTTTCCGGAGTAACAGAGACTATTGATATGAAGATACAAATATAAATACACACTTTGTGCAGATGTCCCGAAAGCAGGTGTTTGAGGCTGTTGTTGCTGTTGTTGTTGCTGCTGTTGATGCTGCTGTTGTTGCTGCTGTGTTGCTGCACCAAATGACAAGTTTTGTGGAGCTTGTTGTTGCTGTAGATAAAAATTTTTTTTGATACACTTCTATATACAACTATCAAGTCACTAAGCAGATTATAGACATTTTGTTCAATTCAATTCAACTAAAAAATCTTATAGTTAGTGTCAATTGTTTAATATCCTCGAGCATTATGGATATATTAATATGCAGGTATGTTATGAGAGTAGGTTCCCTTCCTATCAGGTAGTCTAATGATCTGAAGCAGACAGCAGGATACTGTTGAATTTGCAAAGGGCCAAGACCGGGAGGAGTGGCACAGATTAGAGTAGGTCTGTCTAGCAGTGGAATCAAAAGGGTGATGGATGAAATTATGTGTTATGGTCATTTTTATGATTAGTGTAATGAAAGGCAAAAGGGAAAGATTTATTTTGATTTTGGTTAATCATCAGTGTAGACATAAAAAGATATTCTTTTTTTTGGAAGGTAAATATTAATGTAAATACCTGTTGGGGTGTTGCACCAAAGCCAGGACTGCCAACAGTTTGATTTGGAGGTGAACCAAAGTCAAAACTTAATGGCTTGCTTGCTCCAAATGTTGTGCCCGATGATGTTGTTGCCGGAGAGACTAAAATGGATAAATAAAAATATATCATTATACATTTATTATTTTTAGGGGTACTTAATATTAGGAGACGGGAACTCATGATGAAAGACCTCACATGAGTCCGAAATAGTTAGGCCACCTTGAAAAACATGCAAGTTAAGTAGGTAACAGTAGCAATTTTAGACTCACATAGATTAGACGATGCCGTTGTCGTCGTTTTAGCTCCAAACATGAAATTTCCAAATGTTGAACTACCAAAAACATTCTGTTTGTTATCTGTAAAATTAATTTAATTTATATATAAACAAAGTACTTAGTACTTGCATTGCATTTTATACCCGAATGATCAAAAATGATTAAGAAACAAACCTTGACCAGTTGTGGCAGTTCCAGCTTGGAATCCTTTAGATGCATCACCACCTCCAAATAAGGAACCTGAAATGTACATCACTGGTTAATACATGTTTGAATTGCATATCACTGTTAGACATGAGTCTGTTTTGCAATTATGAGAGGCATATAAATGCCATTATATTAAATGTGATCATTTGAAGACTGTAGGCTGTTTTACTACCAGTAAATTACCAGCAGTGGAACGGTCAAGGCTGATGTGATGATGATGA
>DWFV01002270.1:0-10052 GCA_018246775.1 Parelbella machaon machaon | reverse complement strand
TAAATATGTATATCTATTCTTACAGACCTGCCATGCTTCTTCTATGTACATCAATCTCTTCATAAGTTAGAGTTTTATTCATTAGTTTGATGTTAATATAACACGACAATTGCCCTCGAATAAAATTATAAATTGTCTTCTTATGCGTTAAGTAACAGATGCTTAGTAGTGTTCAAAATATAATATTTTATTATTAATATGCAATTGATATCTAGTTTTCTGTAAAGAACGGTATAAACACGATTGCTTTTAATTTCCATTCACGATACTTATTGTGGAACGTAATAAAAATCTCTTTTTGAATATATTGTTATTTTATTGTAGGCACATACTGAACAATTTTATTTGGACAGCAACGAAAAAAGATTTTCACGTATCGCAGAACAGATTGGAAAACTCCACGGGACTACGAACTCGTTTGTGCTGGGATATGAATACGACCTTAGTACCATTTGACCTAGCCTTGCAATACCACTGTGAAACATTCAATTACCTGGCGCTAACAAGATTCTTTGTGCACTCTTTCGATTCTCTACGGAATATAGTAAAATCCTGTGCCATTATCAGCCTTATTTCCAGCACGAGACTGTCCATTATCGCGTAGCAAAAAATATAATTTCTTAAAACTGGCGTGTGTACCCCAGTTTTCTAGTCATAGACGGCATTTTATTGGTATCACGTAGCTGTATAAAAACAGATATGTGTCAGTGGCCCGGTTTGAGTTTTTCGTGTGTTTTCAATTGCTTTCGTCAAAAAACGAAACAATGAAAGCTAATGTCTTGCGGACGTGGTCGCCTTGTCCCGATTGTCGTTAAATGGAATTAAAATTGAAAAAATGTATACATTTTGAGTCATCATATTTCTCTGTTTTTTCTAAGGTTTAATTAAAAGTTTTTGCCGTTTTTATAACCGTCTTATATTTTTAATTAAACCTCTAATTTAATTGAATATTTAAGACGGCTTTATAACCGTATTATATTTTTAATAAAATCTTTATAGGAAGAATTATAAGAACAAGGTTATTACAACGCTAAGTCCAGAAATAAAGCAGAATAATTGATAAATGTCTATTAAACACAAAAAGAAGTGTATTAAATTAATTGTACGTACCTACATGCGTTTGTCTCGATGATGATATTGTTTGATGAGTCGACATCGAAAAGTGTGGACTGTGGAACTTATAATTGTAATTAAGTTTTAGGAACGTTAAACATTATCTGAATGAGCTTTGGTAAAGTTTCACCAATAGCCGGATGGGAAAACTATCAGGTTTACGTAAAGAATAATTTATAGAGCGTGAAAAGTTAATCATAAGTTATCTAATAGTTTATTACATCGTTTTATCAAAATAATTATTATGATTAAACATCTATTGCAACGTTTGTTCCGTTAAACATCGTCATCAGCCTATCTCAGTCCACTGTTGGACATAGGCCTTCTCCAATGAGCGCCATCGCGCGCTGCCCTGTGCCCTGCGATCTCCAACCCGCTTGTCCAGTGTGGAGATTACGGGCATAACCCCCTCACGAACAGGCACGTATATCATAGTAATTATATATTATATACCGGCCAAACATATTTAACACTATAGTAGGAATTTTACTACATAATATTTAAAAGTTTTGTTTGCATTTTAAGCGTTATTGTAATCATTTAACTTTCAGACGACCTATGGTGTGTCGTTTCATTTGCGTTTTACAACACATAAAAATATTTTTTGAAGAATTTCTAATCTTAAAATATTATATTCCATATTACTTAAATTTAAAATCATGATTTTTTCTGAAATATTTAAAAACATAGCCCCTTATTAATATTCATTAGACCCATATTTTTTTTATATTTGATACATACTTTGATACACCACAATAGTTTTACGATAAAATTAATAATGTATTTTTGTTTGTCTGCCATTGTACATTTTGCCACACTTTGCTAATTGTAGCTCGGAATGCAGAATGGGTTTTTATTAAATAAAATGTCTAATTATCTAATGTCTAATTGTCTAAGTGTCTAATTATCACTGTGATATTTTTGGCTTGGAATGCGGAAAGCAATAATTATTTTTCAGAACAAATCAGTGTGACGACTGTAAAGTGCAGTTTGTGAGCTGCGAGTGGTCCGCTGCAGCCAACTAATCTGTTCCAGTGTCAGGCACTAGAAATTTTATCAGTGAATTGTGAATAGGATCATAAATCGTTTATTTGTCTTACGCACTTAGTAATAAGACGTTGGAAGCTTACTTAGAAAGTCCGCATAAAATTTATAGCAAATCGTTAACTTTCAGCAACAACTTTATGATTTACTACAACTTCTGAACAAAGTCTAACTTTCAGTACTAAGCGTATCGATTGCTCCACTAACAAATATCTAGTCTCTTTCTTTATGCCCTTTATATAGATTATTTCGCCAATCGACCATTACAGCATTAAGAACTGGTCTTAATACATTGCCTAACAGTATTGTAATGTGTGATTTATTTATAAATAAATAAGACTAGTGTGCAGCCCCGTTTGGGATAGAATAATAAATTATAACGCTGTGACAATTAACATTTATTGAATACTATAAAAATTGTTTTTCGTAATAGAATTGTAAGACATATTTCATCCAACAGACATTAATGTCATCCACGCTCGTTACATTGCTCTTAATGACAACATTACAACCTCTCATACCATTATTATTAAAATATAGAAACTTACTCCCTTCTTCATAAACACTCAGTAGTCATGTTTGAGCTACTGCATGTTTTGTCCCTTTCTGTTTTATATGCGATACGCTAAGTGAAAGCGAGATAAAACATTTGTTAACAACCGCCAAGAGGATAATAATAATAATTTTACTAAGTACAAAACGACTTCCTTTAAAACGATGTAAATAAATTCATACCGATGTTGCGTAATGGCTATACTAAACAACTTCAGAACTATACAGCATCGTTCCTAAATGTTTATATATGGAAAATTACAATCTGCTTTAAAAGCTCGTATCCTTCGCACAACATAATGGTTATAAATGAATATTGTCTAGGTTTCCGGCTGGTCCTTCATAAATACGTAAAATTTTCATAACATACCCATGTTTGGCCCGGGATGACAATGCGAGGGTTCCAACCGGATGTCGAAGATTGAAGATCGCATTATCATATTACACGCTCCTTTCGATAGGTTTTTTTCTCTCCAATTCCTTTTAACGTCTCGACTGAGCCGTAATAATGATAGAACACACCGTTAAACATTCACTCCGAACCACTGATCTTATTAACTTCGTTATGAATGGACGCCATATAAATCTTTTTATCTGCATTCCTAAAGTTGTATTCCTTTTGTAGCTTCTCCGAATCGCGATCATTAGCGTCTACAGCTTCAACCTCCGACTCAAAAGCAATTTAAAATGAAATTTTGACCGCGAACATAGCGTTAAAAATAAAAGGTCGGCCGTGATTTCTGCCCTTATTACGAATAGTTGGGACGTTTTCCGCTGCCGGTTAGGTTAGGAATTTACAATATTACATCGAGATACGCTGTCAGTTACCATAAAACTGGAAACGGGAATACAATGCTGGAGTATATCACGGAATGTGGAAGCATTGTAGGAAGCCGCGGACCTAGGAGTACTTAATGATGGTACAGCGAGATGGTTACCGGC
Organism: Parelbella machaon machaon; assembly: GCA_018246775.1. Classification (NCBI taxonomy): domain Eukaryota; kingdom Metazoa; phylum Arthropoda; class Insecta; order Lepidoptera; family Hesperiidae; genus Parelbella; species Parelbella machaon. Next base: position 6,401 of record DWFV01002270.1, on the reverse strand, counting down.
TCATGTGTATTATTAAGCCTAAGAAGGAATGCATGTTGAGCTGAGGTCAGGAATACGCTCAAGTAGCGACACACGCGATCGCTTCGTGCACTGAGTTCCACCTACCGTTTCAAAACACTGTCGATAAGAACATCAAAAGGGATATTTCAAAAACTATCTTCTCTTTCTTCACCTGACATTTACAAAATCATCCCATTGTCAATTTTCTGTTAGTATTTCCGTTCGTTACTATTTTTATTATTATTATATTGTCAAGTGCCTTACGGGGTAAATGGAGAGATGGGCACTTTTACTATTTAGGTGGCAATTGTGTGGCAATTGTGAATTACTTAAGTGAATTTTTAATTTCATCGTCTATTTAATGGCATATTTCATGGCATATTCCTTTCATAATAATACGAATAAACTTAAGGCAAAATTGTCTCTTTCATTTCTGTCATTACCTTTCAATGCTGCAATATGATTAGATTTAATGAAAGATTCTGAATTACATTTAAATTAGCGGGAATATAATAAAAAAGTCTGCATGTTTATCTCTTATCTCTCTTTATTTATTTCAACTGAAACCGTCCAAGCAGTGTACCAGAATGCAGTTCTAGAAATGCACTAGCGTGGCTCGCAATATTTCAATCAAACATACTATTAAGCTAAAAAGGTACGCCCGCGGTTGATACGGGGTCAACAGAGTGCATCGGTAGCAACACGGACTCTGCACAGATCTGCCTATCACTAACCCCACCCAGAATTTCGTAATGCTGAATGTTACAGGTATGGTTTTGCGACGAACATTATGGTGTATACAGGCCTTTATAAAGATTAAATCGTAAGTAGTTGCGGCTTTTGGGGTGAGACCGATCCATTTCATAACAATAATATCTACCGCCGTGGAATGCAACTATAATAAATGAGTAAGCGATTTGATGAATATCAATTTATACATTGAGGTAACTCGAGAAAAATGAATTTTGTCTGCGGTCAGCACGCGAGTGTTCAGGTAATTTAATTTACAAGTAAATCAATGTAACACTACATGTATACATTTACATCTGTTTCTTTGTCCATAAAAACTTTATTTTTAAAAAGACATATACATGTATTTGTTATTCATACAGAAGTTATTCGTTGGAGTGACATATGTATGTCACTCCAACGAATAACTTCTGACATGAAAGTTTACACCTACAAAATGTGTAATTAACTAATAAATTAAAGAAAAACACCCGATACATAATGTAAATTGGGTACTTAATAAGAAAATATGTACCTACAGCGTTCCGTTTTTTCCGATTGTTTGTAGCCGAGTAAAAATTGAAGGTACATTACATAAATTGTACTTGGGTAACCGCTAACGTAATTTCTCCATCTCGGACCGATCGTGCTCCGTAAAATGGAATGTCATTATAATATTTCAAATATATATATAGACGGTGAAGCTGGTTATCGATAGTAATCTATGACCTTTGCCCCTCTAATAATCGTGTCGAACGCTCATCATATTTCGTTGTTATTTTTTTTGTAATACCAACCGTCTTTGTTTTTTGGTCCAATTCCCGCTGATGAGAAATCAAATATTTTTGTTTAGAAACTACATCACCGTCAGTTCATCGTATTGTTTTTATACTTGTACACAAAGTGATTGCTTGGAAAGGGTAAATTTAACTTTTGATTGCAATAAACACTTGTTATGGAGTCAAACTTATCATTGTAAGGTATAATAATCATCGAGCGAGACTCGGGTCGGATTTATCCAAATAGTGACCATTAGGGTTGTCAATCTTAATTTAATTCTTAGGGTATTAATTTTGTTAAAGTTTTTTATTTTATTTTATTAATTTAATTTATTTAATACTCATGACTTGGCGCGTGTATAAGCATGTTTGACTCAGAATTCAGCTAATGTCACAAATCTATGACTTTATAGTTTAAATAACATAATAGCATTAAAATACTAATACTGCCAGTTTAATAACTGATTTAATATTCAAGTTGTTTTGTAAAGTAATATTTGTAAATGTGTTAAATTTGTATTTGCGGTTGGCAACCCTTTCTGACTCAGCCGAACCCCGGCCGCCCGAGGCATTGTTCCCACTAACTCTTGTATTTGCTTTCCCTCCACTCCAACCTATATGGCTATTACACCTGATAAATGCGCTTCATACAAATGTAAATGCTGTTATTGGCTGTGACGTGATATATGATAGCTATAGAAATTTATAATAATATTTCGTTAAGAGCGCCAGCAATTTGGTAAAAAAGTCGGTAATAGAATCTTAGTGGCGTCGAATCTACGACCAATGGAAGATTTAACGGTGTTGTTAATAATTTAGTGAGGCGACAAAATTAAGACGGAGCCGTTGATTACGTTGTATTACCACACGGTGGGTTTCAAATTTAAAAATATAATTTATGGATTATTTACGTGTTGAAAGCGTCGGATCGTGTGGGCGGGACGCGTTATACAGCGGGGTCGCTTCCTAAGATGCAGTGTCGTCATTTAGCTATGCATTGTTCATGTCTATGTCACATTTCAAATCTTATGAGCGGCTGACAAGAACATTTTTAAGCGCATGCAGTAGGTATTCATATTCAGATGACTGAATTCTACAGATTTAATTACCTTGTTTTTTCTAGACGGTGCAAATGACTTCGTTGTGGTTATTGAGACCCTTAGAGAAATATAACATCCTTTCAAATAAAGTCCTTCTTGAAATTAATCATCGACGAGTGATTTAAATAGTAATTGCTAATTAAGCATTGATTTATTAGTCGTCTAAGTTACAACTTACACGCGTAAATGAACAGGTGATTATTGCCAACGTCTTGCGGTTGGTATATGCAATGATGAAATATTACACTATGAATGTCAAGATTTTGACTCTACTTACAGGAAATTTATGATCAAATTGCTCAATTAAAAACAGTGTTAGATACCGCACGAATTTATTTCATTTTCATGTATATTTTTAAAAGCTGCGTTTTGATTTTAACTTCAAAATTTTTTTAAATTCCACCAGCATATTTTGTTTGGAACAAAATTTTAAATTACGAATTAGCAGATTGGCTAACATAACCGGTTGGCCGGTTCATGGTGTAGGCCGCACCATCTCTCTCATCCATGTTATGTAACAAATGTCTAGGTCTCATAATAACTTCGTTGCGGCTCTGCGTGCAGTCCTGATGCCATCAAGATAGTTGATACAGACCTCTCCATATACGACCACACTGAGCTTGTATTAGACGCTTTTTTGATTTGTGTTCCACGAATTTGTTCTTCGCTGTATTTTTCTACACTTTTCATACATAGTTCAAGGTTTTATTACCCTAATATTGCGTTTAAGTACCGCTATGATTAATATCTGTTAAAGCAAAATAATAATGTTCGACATGATTTCTTGATAACTAACAATAAGGAAGTATAAAATGAATCCGACTAGTTATATTGTATTTCGTACAAGCTAGATACATTTATTATTTTAACCTTTTGACATTCCTTTAAGCTTCACAATGTTAAAACTTGATTTGTATTATCATCAGATAAATAATGCGTTGAATTTTTTGCGCCCCTAACGATATCAGGGCCGATCGCGATAATAAAACTTTATCGAGTTACGAAATATAAATTCTATAGAACTTTTTGTTTGATGTTCGGCCGGGAAATGTTATTTGGTTTTATTTCGTTGTTAAATCTGACGTAAGGTTACGTGATCGGTTATTTTGTAATGCGGTTCCCTTGTTCAGATAAGATTCAAGGTAACCTGTTAACGAGGTGATAACGGTATAAAAATAACAATAGCGGAGCTAACTGTTGGTTTCATTGTGATTCGGCAAGTGGAGTCGGCCGAGCGGGTCCCGCTGATTCGTGTTCCGATGCGATCTGATAAAAGGGAGTACAAAAATATCGATTCGATGCTGAGATGGTAGTCGTGATCGATAGAGAATCGGAGTGTCACGCGCCGGGTCGTCGCCCTTGGGTCAGGGTCGAGGATTCCTGCCTCGCCTCGCTCGCATGCAGCGCAAATATAATTCCCCCGACGGATATGTCTTTACGTGGAATATTGCACGTAATCGTTTCATTGTTATTCCTTTAATAACTTCACGAGCTAGCACTTAGCGCTTTCATCTTTTAAAATACTCATTTGGTACTTAGTACGCACGTGAGCTTTTCACGAGTTTAATTAAATGGAATTCTGCAAATTTTTGTAGTCACGTAATTACTTATGCTGATTTTTATGGTAGCACATTAACTGTCTTTATGATAAATGCTGTTTTTTCCACATTAAAAAAGTAATTTGGTAAGCAAATGGTCTCCTCGATGGCAAGTAATGACAGTCACCTGCAATATCAGAGAAGTTGGCAATGTTTTGACGCTGCATTCAAGATTATCATATTAGTGTCTTATAAAAACTTTAGAAGGAAACTCATCTAAAGATTGCAAGTACGACAAAATATGTACTTGGGCTGAAACCGTATTGATTAGGACTGCTCAGTACGTAGTATATACTGTTAAGCTTCCTGCTTTAACAAACAGCTTTAAAAAGGAAAGTTGGCATCATTTTAAACCGTTCGTCAAAGATTGCCATTGCTGAGTCGGTAAAACACAAATATTGGACCAATTTCCCTATGCAAGCTGAGGTATCTTAACTGACCCGCAATGAGGGGTCGTCGACGATTTTAAAGGCATTCCGCGGTAAGGAATGAAGTGGCCTTGGTTTATTAGGCCCCCCCACTAATAGGTGTGAATTGTATTTCATATAGGACCTAACCTGTGCTCCATGAACCTTGTCGTTATACGAAAATGTAGAATTACTATTTTAAGTTATTTAAGACACCTATTTTCTTGGTTTCTGATTTACCCCTTTCAGTATTTCTCTTGCGTTGTGACAAGATTACTTTTTAATGAAAATATTTTTTTATATAAATAAGTATGTGAATCTTCAGTGTAAGCTTATCATTTATCGAAAATAGGTTTCTGGTATGCCTACTCGTAAATCTGTATCTTAATGTGTAGTACTGGTAAGTATATATAAAATATGCACGAATGATTATTTAACGAATCGTCTTCGTTTGAATATTCTGTTTTTTATTATATGTAAATTCGATTTACGGCGAAAGTAGCTCGTTTTTATGACACCTATTGTAACTAAATAAAAGAGCTTGTAATAAAACATAAGCACATAACCCTGTATATTATGCGCGCTTACATGATAATTCTTTGATGCTGCCGTCCATATCTCATATCTCACACAGTCCTTGGCAGTAATGATTATATCTCTGGAGAAGCGATTCGTCTCACGTCATGTCTTGCTGAACCCCGACTGAACTTGAGCGGTTAACGCCAATTTCCTAGTGAATGGGATCGAATCACCATAAACCCATCGCGTTCAGAGTTGTTGTATCAAGCGGACAGGCTCAATCAAATTTCAATCTTATCCCCTTTCACATACGGAACAGCTGACGGGCCGCTGATTTGAAACAACCGGCTCAATATGGAGCGTTTCAAAATAACGGTCAACTGTTCCTTTCTAAGAATGACGTGCCGCGAATTTATATTCTGACCTAACACCCTCTACCTACCATATAGAATAAACTGTATGAAATGTAAGTAAAATTATTGCAGTCTATGAAATCGTTTATCGGATTGATTGAAATAGCTATCGTTAAATCAAAGTTGGGAAATAGATAAAGTTTAAGCATACTTAAAACGGATTTGCCCATAACACAGCTTAGGCGGCATACAGAATGTATCTATTCTTCTTACTCCTATGTACGGTTTTGTCTTTTTTCAATGGGAACAGAAAATAAATTAGACAAACACTCTCAATTATAATATATATCTGAACTATATTAACATATTCATTATACAAAAGTTGTAAAACCTATAAGATTACATTTAAGACTACCCAGGATCTATTTAGGAATTCCATAATACGAGTAAACAAATAGAAAAACAGATTCACAGATACCTATACGAAATACCTATCCATACGAAAGGTCAAAGTTCATTATCAATTTCAAGTATCTAATATCGATAGGAAAATCGAGTTGATGTATCGATAAATCGATGAGCGCAGCCAATCGAGCAGTGCTATCCCGATAAAAGTGTAATTGAGACGAGTTCGACGCAAAGGGCAAAAGTTAATCGAGTAGCTGTTTAAGAAACGGTTAGTGTAATGTGATAGTTATTCAGTGGAATTATAATATACGATATGGTAGTATACATTACCAGAATTCACAGAAGTTTCTATGATATAATAATAATGATAAATAAATAGCTTTGAACGTCTTCACGTGCCACCGTCTCATACCAAGGAAAGATTGAATATGATCCTGGATTAAGGTAATCATATGTCTGATAAACTACTTAAATATTTACAGTAATATACACATAATGATATTTTTTA
>DWFV01002269.1:0-10054 GCA_018246775.1 Parelbella machaon machaon | reverse complement strand
GTATAAGTAGTAGAAGTAATAGATATTGTAGTTCCCGAAAAGAATGGCGTGGGTCAAAGATAAAAAACATACAGACATGTAAATAAAGAACGTAACATCACGCCTGCAGTCCCCGAAGGGGCAGGTAAAGGAGTGTAGTACACTCCCGCGTTTCACCAGTTACGTTTAAGTCCCATGAAATAGGTGGTGAGCCTATATACACCGGGCACGATTTCAGACTCCGAGTCACTACCAGAAATTCTAAATTTTGAAAAATCCAATAGCAACCGACCCGGGATTTGAATCCAGGACCTCTCGATCGGCAGTCGCGCTTGCAACCAATCGACCAACGAGGCAGTCAAAATATAGACTGTAGTAAAATAAAATGTCAAATTGAATAGCCCTCGCTGCAGTGGCTAATTCTCGACCCAACAGGGCGTGTCGAACAAAGCATTGTGGTGTGTACATTGGTGTAATAAATTGTACCCCGCCGCGGTGAGTTACTGCCCATTAGGACTACTGTGTTTGGGAATCAACTACTACTCTTTGACAACTTTATGAGTTTGTTTTTTTTCGACTCACATCCGACAATTAATTTAGTAGATAATCTTCATACGTACGTTATAATACTGCGATTGTTAGCTATTACAATTGTAATGTATGATCATGGAAATTAGCGATGTTAGCTGAAAACGCCTAGAATTTGTTCTTTAAATTATACTTTATTATCTGACTAAAACATTACTTATTCTATATTACACTTACTTTTAATTGTCAGTACTGCTATATGATATGAAATGGCAATGTAAACTTATAATTAAAAATGAAATGTAATTAAAGATGAAATAAAATTAAGATTTTAATTTTAAATGAAATACGATTAAAGATAACAATGAAAAATAATGATAAAGCAAATAAATAATTATACATAAAAAGTATGTGACTTTATTCTGTTTTAACCAGTCTGATGGTCTAGATAAATTAATTAGCTGCCTGAATCATTCACTAATTTATTTTCCATATCCGTTATTTTATTTTCAACAGAATAATAATTCACATTTTATTTTTATAATATCCAACTAGCCGCGAGCGATTTGTTATTAAGTATTTCCGTCAGCAAGACAAGCGGACCACCTTGAAACATATATAATATAAAAATAATTGGATTTTTTTAAAATTGCAAAATATGTCTTGCCTTAGTAAAAGGATTCGATCAGTAGGAAGAGACACATTCAAATAGTTTTGCTCATAATAAGGTGCATTCATACATTAAATGAAAGTATCTTGATTGTTACAATTATTGTTCTATTTGTTTTACTTCTTTACACTTTATTATAAATCTATAGGGTTATATCAGTCCTTGGAAAATAGATAAAACATTTTCGTGAAAAGATTTAATGTGAAATGCTCGTGTTATTTCTTTCTTTGTCATTTCTAAACTAATTCATTTCAACTTATACAAATAAGTATATTTTCATCGGTGCTAAATGATCTCTGGCTTCTCGTATATTGGCCATCGCGACGAATTATTGCCTTTTCGGGACACTGTTGCCCTACTGCGCATCCCGTGGACAGTTTTATGAGTGCGTAATACTTTTACACGTATGAGTCTTAGTCATTTATGTACATATAACGCTGCTAGTGAAGTGTCCATTTCGATCCTATGACGAATGTGTTGTGGGGGAGTGGGACAAAAGGACAAAAGCAAAAACGATGCTTTTTAGCACTTATTAAGTAGTAAGTATCCAAGATGGTGTTTGTACAATAAGCTATAAAACGAAATTGCTTGCATATTTAAAAAGGAGTTTCTTACAGTTCTTACAGTAAGGTTGTTTAGGAGTACGTAACATCATGCCTGTAATCCCCGAAGAGTCAGGCAGAGGACTATAGTGAATTCCCACGTCCCACCAGTTTACATTTACGTCCCATCATGGTATAAGTGGTGAGCCTATTGCCATACACCGGGCATAGATCCAGACTCAGAGCCACGATTAGAAAATTCAACTAGAAAATCTAAGTTAGAAGAATCAAATAGGACTTCAACCGGGAATCGAACCGAGGACATCTCGATAAGCAATCGCTCTTGAACCACCTAACCAATGAGTTAGTCAACACAGTGTTTTAATAAATGTATTATTAAGCTTACCTGCCGATTGAGTACCTCAGTACATTACATATTTGCATGGTATGTACTGAACCGCGATACACAAAAACTATTCCGAGGCCATTCCCGTGAACTATTGATCTATTGTTTGACGGTATGCGGGCTATAAACGTAATGAGTATAACAGTGTAAAATACTAACGTAGGTGCTGTTGATGGTGAAATGATATATCTTTAATATGTAAATTGTAATACGCACAGAACAATTGGAAACGGGTATTATTTATATATAAATGACAAGAAAAAAGTGTATTAGAATTTAAAGTGATATAAATGAATGAATATTTTGTACAATATGTTATAAATATATTAATTTGAGTTATTCTGAATTAACTAGTATTCAATCGCGATAAGCGAATTTATGAGCGGCATTTCAACATTTGCCTCTCCAAGAAATGCAATGAAGGAATGTTAGTTGACGGTATACTTGTAGGTTACAGCAACGAAGGAAAATGCTCAAAGTACATCTTGTGAAAAGAGAATATGATGGGCTCACAGCGCAGGACACTTAAGACAACTCATAGGGGTGACTAGTGTGAGATAGGGGCACCTTCAACCCTTCCCTGTTTCTCTTTACCTACTAACAATTATTGAGGTATGTTAATAATATAATCGATTAGATGACATGTTATTAGTAGGATTGAGTATAATTTAAACTGTATTTTTAGTTCCGTTTTCAATGTTAAAGTATCTTATGTGTGTTATTATTTTATATTCTCGCCAGATCCCTTAGGGGGTAATCAGAGAGTACCGAATGCGAAATATCTATTGTTACAGACCTAACGCGATTCTCCTACATTCATCATTTTCTCAATAAACGCACGGTGGTTCCGGAGATTTTAAGTTAAGAATTTGTACGTGTTATGTCGTTATATTACATCAACACAACATACAGTTTCATAACAGGAAGTTCCTATTAAATCCTGCTTTAAAATATCACCATCTATTTACATCTGTCGCGATAATAGCGCGAGACATAACATATTTTTAACTTTATCGCCTCGGTGATAAGGAGTAATAGAATAGTGAATTGAACCGGCGGTGAATGAATCATTTGGCGCCCAAGGTGGACCGGTCGGCTCTTTTTGTTTCTTTCAGGTCTTTTTTTAAAGAGCAAAAGTGGTCGTCATTGGCACAATTACAATTTCGTTGTTGTCATAGAATGTCAGTGACTTTCTAAATTGGCAAGAGTTTGACAAAAATATAGATTTAGGATTTCGTTTTTTGAGCAGAGAAATGAGATTTGGTACAGCAGCGTCATAGAATCGCTATCTTGGTATATATATTATAAAATTTGAGATAACAGTTGGTACAGTAGTTATTAAAACAATAGTTGAGCCGAGGGTTTTGCGTTCGATGCTCACCCAGGATAATTATGTCATGAGCACGAGTGTTTGTTGTCTGTACGTAAAGTTGATATATTTAGGACTAAAAGTGTAAAGTTTTTCATTTGGCTGATTATTATAGCACACGCCCTGTCCAGTTTGGGATCAGATGGGAGTTCTCCTAACATAATATTATCATTATATCAAATTTATGCCATATGTGATTGTCTCTTTGGTTGCAAGCGAGATTACTGAGCGAAGAGGGTCTGCGTTCGATCCCTCGGTCGGCTTCTATTGGATTTTCCTAACTTGTAAATTCATCGTAGTAGCTCAAAGCCTGGGTCTGTGCTCGAGATTTGGCTATGGGTTTACCCTCTATTCCATAGTGGGGCGTAAATGGATCTGGTGAAACATTGCAATGAGCTACACTCCTCTGCCTATCCTTTCGTGGAGGTACTGACTTGACTTAACATAATTTCAAATTTATATAATTCTTTAATTTTAGGTATTACTCTTTCTTATTTGAACTTTTGTTAAATACATTTTTGACGCAATTGCTGTGAAAATGTTATGTGTTCGTTTTATGAAACTAATCGGAGTAATGTACATATATTAATTATCTTATGACTGGCTATTTGAACCGGTTCAATTGAACGTCCCTTTCGTGTAGACCCTTTGAACTGACATGAAGAAAAAACCACTCCTTTATACCTGATTATCCTCAGAGGAACATTGCATTTGCGAAATTGGATTACACGTAGGGTTGTCAACTGCACTTTATAAAGTATTCCATGTTGTTCTCTGTTATGCACTACGTAAATATATTATGGTTTTGTAGCCCAATATTAACACTTTCTTAGCTACATAGCTAAGTGGATAACCCAACCCTAATCTAGAATTAAATATCAAGTGACCAGAAATTTTCAAGTTTCCAATTCATATAAAACATTTTATTTATTATAAAATACATTTGTTTAGTAAGCATTGAACTCAAATTGTTGTATTAGTTATACCTGTTTCATCGGTTTTAACCATCAGGAACAATTGGGAATGGATAGGGAAAAATCATAGAAAAATTAGCACTTTTAAGTGGAATCCATTAATTTATATTTTATTAATCATCACCAAAGCTTTTATGGTTCCAGTATAAAACACTTGTTTCCGCTCAGAATGAGAAGGGTTAAGGCAATAATGCATATGTACATATGTCACGCTAGTCAATTACGGGTTAACAAACAATCATTAGAATCATTTTATATATGTGGTTATGTTACGGGACAGACGATAGTGTCGATCGATGCGATGGTCACGTGATACGCTTCTACAGATGCGGGTAGATACATATAAATAAAATAAAAAAATATATCTTTTTGCAAAATTATATCGGTTTACATTTTGATTAAAATCTTTTTGAATATAATTGAAAATTGTAATTAAGAGAAATCAGACTGGCTCGTTGGTCGAGTGGTTGCAAGCGCGACTGCCGATCTAGAGGTCCTGGGTTCAAATCCCGGGTCGAGTGCTATTGGATTTTTCTAATTTAAAATTTCTAGTAGTGACTCGGGGTCTGTAATCGTGGCCTTGTGTATGGCAATAGGCTCACCACCTATTCCATGGGACTTAAACATAACTGGTGAAACGTGGGAGTTTAATACTCTCCTCTGCCTACCCTTTCGGGGATTACAGGCCTGATGTTACGTTCTTGTTACGTAAGAGAAAATTACATTTAAAAATTCTTTTAATTACTTTTGCGATTTACTAAATCTTTTGCAATTAAAATAGTGGGCAACCCTAAGTAGCACTATGTCGGTATACGTAAGTATTTCTCGTCTTAAGAACCTGTCGCGCCGGATTGTTGGATTTCTTTTCACATTCTTGCTTGTGGTCTGTCTATAAATAGAATATTTTATTTTAGCCACAGCTCTCAGTATAGATATTATTGAGGAGCTCTTTATTGAATTTCGATTAGAATGCAAATAATGTTAATGTAATAGCTTAACGTAATATATTACGATATTCATGAAGCTTGGAGCTTTTCGTTTCGTTTTGTCTTTGTCTTAAATTGTGCTTGTTTAAAATTATTAAGGGACTTGGAATAACTTGGAGCCGTATTTCAATTAGTATTCAGTGTATTGTTCAGCGATCCTAAATAAATAACAATTATTTTCTGTTGATATTTACCGCCAATCCAACCATTTGTCGTTCTTTTAGACCCGAATTTCTCGTAATGAGACGGTTTTATTAAGTTAGTCGTCTATAAGGCTGGCTAAGTATGAGTTGGAAGACCTCATGCTCCACGGAAAACATTGTTAAGAATTCTGGTATGTACTATGTTTTGCTTTAGTTCTACCTCAAGTGTATTTAATTTTAAACTTCACATTCAACATGAAAGTTTGGTCTTCGAACAGACCCCTGGTGTGGAAGACTAAAATCTAAACTACAAGACCTGTACTTTCTATGATAAGTTTAAATATCGTATTAAAAAGAAACTGCAGACAGATTTGTTTCCTAAAAAGTCATTCATACTGTCTATTTTTGCAAATACTCTTTGTCTTCACGAATGTCATTAAACCATAAAATGACTACCACTGACGCGTCTGCGCCACAGTTTATAAATAGAACAAAATCAGCCACACAGTGAATTTCTTATCTGTGCACAAATACCGAGCAAGGCTGTGTTGTGTTTGCGCGGGCAATCTGGCTGTTATCTGAGCTAGCCTCGTAAATAGTAGACGTTATGGTTTTGTAACTGAATTATTACTGCATAATATGTTAAATATTTACATTTCGCAATACACTCGTTCATATTTTAAGCAGGGAATAATTATGTGTTAATTTTGTATTCCAAACTAATTGTCAACTCGTATAGACTATTTTTGAGATAAGAAGACCTACCAAAGTTTCATTTCTCACAGTGTTTTTGTGGTCTGATCATATTATCTTTCGTGCTCAGCTTCTTTTTTTGTCAATAGGGATTTCTACTGTCTTGAAAATTTCCAAACATTTGTCTTCTATCTATCTCTATTCAAAGCAAATTTTCTATTACATGGAAGTTCTTTTGTAGCAGTACACATAGCAGATTTGACATGTTAGAATTGTACAAAATGCTTAGCCGTCTTAAGATACAATGCGGATACGAGCATTAATAGATATAAAATGCGGCAGTTAATGTGAAATCATGTAATGTTATAATAGTTTAAAAGTATTCATTCGTATGAATATCTTCAAATGCATCGCAGGAAAACAGGATTGTAATTCTATAAACAAAGCTTGTCAGTAACTAACATGTTGTTTATGGAGGAAGTGAGGGGCAAGTGTGAGCTACACAATACATTCGATTATCAGAGGCACGGGTCTTTCTAACTTAGTTTTCGGCTAAATAAAAGCACTAGTGATTTCAAATATTCTTTTTTTTCTTTTATTAGTTTTCTGTATGCCTTCTTGTTCGTTTTTTCGTATAACATAAAAAAAAATATCTTAGGCCGGTTCACAAACGGAAATTTGCTCGTAAACTAGACGGAATCTGCGCTCTGAGAACCATATGGCTGTTAAACATACCTATCTTTCTAAATACATAACTATATAGGTAACTCGTGTCCATATGTATAATTATTGCTGTTCGAATGTACCTGACCTGAAGAGAACCACTTCTTGGAAACGTTAGCATATTTCATTCTGCGGTCGACTTGCGGTCACAAGACGTCATAAACCCTCCAGATGTACAGCAAATAATACATTAATCAGAATTTTATTAGATCATGACTCAGGAAAATGTTTCCAATATGGAACATAAATAGAACATGATTTTATTGAGTTGTAAGTTAAGAAAACATTCTATCTATGTCCAAAACTTCGGGTTATTTATTACATCCAAAACCCTTGAATACTCACAGAGATAACATTTTGGTTGATTGGACAAATATTTGTTTTGGGTAGAAATTGAATTGCGACCCCGGCTCCAATAAGGTCTTCTACTGATGAACTAACGAATCAATAAAAAGTGATGGGTCATTTACAGATTGTTTCGAACCTACGATCTGTGGGATCAGTAGCTTTTGTTCGAAAAAATAATGAAAGGTGTATGCTACGGGATAGGCCTGTGTACAGGTGTGAAACGGACCACGGATCAAAGAGTGCAAAAAAATGAATGCAAAATATTTCTGAGATGTAAACCGATGAAGTTCTCAAGGGCGAGAGTAGTTCTTAACGATTATATGTATGTATTATATCTAACATTTTTATATCTAAAATATATTTATTATATCTAAAATTTTATAATAGCAGTGATTTGAACCCAATTAGACGGCTACGCGATGACACGTCTTTTGTACGTACATATAAGCGCGTAATTCTGTTGTGTCGAAACATCCTGCTATTTTGCAGACAGATAGGCAACATATATCTACTCAGCTGTATTTTGGGACGGATGATTCTATCTAAAATGTGTCATAAATCTATGACTCAATAATCAACTACAAAACAATAGTTATATTGTCGGATGCCGGAATAAGTATTCGTTCGTTTGATATTTTTTCATAATCACCTTTAAAATAATGGAATTTAACATTCGTGCTCGTTTTCTTTAGTGTTAGTCGATTTCGTCACAGTCAATGTGAACATCTCTCTTATTATTTAACATAACATAATATCACGTCCATATTTTTCTCATGGAGTAGGCAGAGAAGTGAAGTACACTGCTACGATTCACTAGTTATGTCATACCACTCCTCATAGAAGAGGGGTTGAGCTTATCGCCATATGGGTACCCGGCACAAATCTATACTGTGTGCTACTACTAGAAATTCAAAGTAATTTTATTTCTTTTATTATTTCATTGTTGAATACGGGTCCTCTCAACATTTAAGGCTATCTACCACACTGGTCAAATGCGAGTCGGCAAACTTCACACGCCTCGGCGACCATTACCGAGAACTGATTTACCTTAGTTTCCTCAACATATTTTCCTTCAGCGTTATAACAGGTAATAGGTCTTTTATACGAATACAACATTGTTATTATAAAGATTAGTATTTGAACCAAAGACCCTGGATTGAGAGGCCAAGATCTAAACCGCTAGCCTATCAGACGACACCAACCAATCGCAGTGTATGCTTACACGCGGTGTACCGTTTTCACTCATTACAAAATATCGTACGTTAACCGTACTGTATGCGCTTAATTTTAGCTTAGTAGGCAAATAATTGCTCTAAGCAGGTAAATGTTGCGGTCATAAATCATGAGAAGTCATTAAATATTACGTAATACTAAAGCAGATGAGGTTTTATTCACTCTCAAGCCCTTTTGTATTCTCACTTATAAAAAAGGATGTGGTTATTATTAACCAGCTCTGGTCAAGTGCGATTTGGTATATATTGCACGCTTTGAAGGACATTATGGACAACTCTAAATTATCTAAACTAAAGTATGCTACACTCCTCTGTCTACCTCTTCGGACATTACAAGCGTGATGACAATTTTTTTTAAACTACCCAAGTTTCCTCTTTATACGTAACTTCATTGTAATTTTCATGAAAACCACTTGAGGATAAAATTAATCTCATTTTATAGATACGTCTGTATATCCATCATACGTGTAATACAATACTGATATGACTTGTCGTTGTCAAAATAATGACCGATAAGGTATCGGCAAGCCAATATTTTGAGCAGTATCACATGTCGTTTTCGTCCCTATCAGAATAAATTTCGCGGCGGAATATAACATTACCTTTATCTTTTCATATCCCATATTAATATTCTTGAAAGCTATTGAAAGTCGGGCCGCTCGTCCATTACAAGTTCATAATGCATTTGAAGAAAGTAAATATCTTCCGTTGACGTAATGTTTATCACACTAATAATAGGGCTATCCCGAAAAACCATACTTAACTCGAGTACGTCGTTCCGTTGACGTAATTTTTATCACACTAATAATAGGGCTATCCCGAAAAACCATACTTAACTCGAGTACGTTGAATAATTGTAATAACAAAGGTGAAGTGCTCATGGCCCTGACGCGATTTTAATTGTAAGCGATATATAAAGTTAAGTAATGGTAAGCGCAGTAGGCTCGTGGTATATTAACATACAATATTATTAAAAAACATTTACAATATTATTACTAAAAAAAACAGTTGACATTTTCATATTGGGGTAAAAATTATTATAAATACCGATTATAATACATTTATACTGTAATTTAAGTTTCATAAAGATCGTAATTTTAACATAATATTTGATGTTAACACGCTTTCGTTTTCGAACGAATCGAATGTATTTATGCGCTGTATTCCGTGCCAAATTGTAAACGCACGTCAGGCGCCATGTTGTTAATTTTTTTTTTAATTTGGCAAGCACCGTCGCGGCCGCCAGTGTTGATGTGTAATGCGTTCGTTGCCAAATTATCGGCTGCTCTCACGTGTAGTGTCAAGTTCAAACTGTTGTATGTTACCTTGTCTTTCATTGTTAGGTGTATCTGACTGACTCACGGTCATGAACAATATTCTAGGATATAGGCTAGTAATAATAGTAATATTATTAATTATGTGACAATTAAATGAATAATACAGTGATTTAATAAATATTCA
>DWFV01002268.1:0-10055 GCA_018246775.1 Parelbella machaon machaon | reverse complement strand
GTACAAATCCCACATAACTCGATATTTCTCCCGGGATACCGCGTACCATTTGAAGGTTTCCCTCTCGATAACAAAAAAAGGACCTCTGGGCTGCGAGACTGAATTTCAAACCACTCTGCGACTGTCTAGAAGGGTGTGTAAGGAAATAATACAAATTGCAAGAAAATTTGTGTTTTATACCATATCTTGCATTTTGTTATCCTATCGTATAATTTCGATAAACAAAAAGATATACGGTGGAATATTGTA
Source organism: Parelbella machaon machaon (assembly GCA_018246775.1). NCBI lineage: Eukaryota > Metazoa > Arthropoda > Insecta > Lepidoptera > Hesperiidae > Parelbella > Parelbella machaon. The sequence goes on along the minus strand of DWFV01002268.1, from coordinate 9,806 downwards.
GGAAGCACGAGGCATTTTCAGGGAAAAAAAAGAGAATGTGCGAATAGAACTTTTGCCTTCGCAACATCGTAGAGAATTAGCTGGTAGTAGGACTAAAGGTTTTCTGGAGTTTTTTCTATTTTGAGAAAGGCGATGATACCCGACCTTTCCAGCATGCGTGCAGAAGTATGGAAACATGTCGTCCTGGCTTGACGTAAATTTTGTTATTAAATAGGACTGCGAGTCATCAGCCAGACTGTATATCGTAGGACTGGCTAAATCTGTTCCGGTTTTGCCGAACATTGCTATTTCTTCTTATTTAGACGAGACGTAAAGCACTAAGATGATGTACACATTGGGAGCGACAGCAAGCCTAGCCACAAAAAGGTTATTTTGCCAAAGTTAGGTTAGATGTTTTTGCTTTGTATCTCTCCCTGTAGCAGTTGCTGACATCTACGGACGGGTTAGATACAGAGCCATGTACCGGCCTCAACAGCTGATATAGCAGTTATGTACGTTTTGTTGATTCCTGTGATGCCTACCGAATGCCTCCATCGCAGGAAGCACGAGTGGTCGATTGGACAGCGAAATAATCTTGTATCTAATTTGCTAAAGGCTTGTTTGAATTACTATTAACTACAGGACGTTAATTGAGCCTTGTTTCATTAACGTTCAAATAGAAATTTATACGGAACTCGACATTTTAAAAGGCAAATCATTCCCATCGCTTATTAGTTGCATTTCGTCTAGCCCTGGAATCGTTCTTTATAAAATAAATAAAGCAGTTTTGTCTCAGCGATGATATTGTTATGGCTTCGAATTTTCTTGGGTAAGAAGATATTTAATTATATTCTACATTTGATTGCTGGCACAATCCAATGCAATAATAATGAAATCCAATGCAATAATAACTGTTACTGGCGATTTCAGAGGATTCATACGTGATTCCTAATATTAAGACAATTAGTGCCAACGCCAGTATTGTGATACATTGATTTAAATATTATTTCAGCCGTATGTCTTTACACGCAAAACCAGGCACATGCTACAGCTCATGAAAATGAGCGCAACGCTGAGGAAGGAAATAGGACTGAAAATATTCGTGCTTTACTCAAGGATTACAGAAAGCGCGATGTTTCGGATTTCATATCTGTAACAAATGGAAACAGAAACGGATTACAACCGAATACTAATCGCTTTACATTTACCGATGCTTACTCACGGAGCAAAAAAGTCCCGCTCCTCCGACTGTTAAAGAACGTTATTTCAAAAAACGAAAATAGTAAAAACGGTAATGATGAACTGAAGTTCTCTGAAAAACAAAATTCTAAGATGGATGTTTCGACCAGTGTACCCAAAAATTACGAAATTTATTCACATGTTAAGCATCAGGCAGAAAGATTTATTTCTCCACTTGAACGAGTTCTAAAGAACGAACCGAGAATTAAACCCAGAAAGAAATCAGATAATACTAATGAAATAACAAGCGATAGTGACAGTAGAAATATTGGAGATGACAAGAATGCAGGAAATCCCTACGACGGCCATCCAACCCGCCGCGCCTGCTATCTGCTCTACGACGACTGGACCAACGGTTACTACTACGTGTGTTGTAGCGCCAACGGCGGCGATGGCGGACACGGTGGCCACGGCGGCTACCATGGCGACGGCGGCGGTGGCGGAGGCGGTGGCGGCGGCGGCTACGGTGGCAACGGCGGCAACGGGGGCGACGGCGGTGACGGCGGCTACGGTGGCAACGGCGGTGACGGAGGCAACGGCGGCCACGGCGGGCCCGGTGGCCACGGCGGTCACCATGGCCATCGCGGCCACGGCGGCCCCGGTGGCCACAGCGGCGTGAGCGGTATCAGCGGCGAGGACGGCTTTTACCGTCTCTACGAAAAAGCACCTTCATGTCCATTTGGTTAAATGTGTCCAAGAGCATAAGTTTCATGTATCTAAAAAAACTGTAGGTTCTTAGGTGCTTGTAACTTCTATTATCCAACGTTCGCGGTAAAATTAAATGTAGCTTTTAGCGGAAAAAAAAAATGTCTTTTTTATGTTTATCATTTCATATTTCCTAAGCTGCAGCTCAGACCGATTGCAACAACAAAAACGGTAGAAACCAGACTCTGCTACATTGTAGGGTAGCATCTGGCAGTGGAACGATCGTCTTATTACATAGGTGTTCTAGTTGTTATAGTGAAGAAACCATATTATACTACGATTTTTAACTGGAATACATCATTATATCATCATCATCTTCTCTACTGAGATTGTAAGGGTTTCCAAGGTCCACAATACTTCACTTCGTCACTCGGAAGTTTTCCACTTTCATTTGCTGAAAAGTATTATTAATAGTATAACAAATATTTTAAAAATCTATAAAATTATGAGACTTGTAGTCATACTTTATTAGTCTGATTTATTAAACATCTAATATTTTCAAATTAAAATCGGCTGGTTTTCGTTTGATATTGTTTCTTATAAGACTGCGTATAATACAAAATTAAAATCCCAAAGAAATCCCCAAGTGTAAAAATGTTTAGTTGTTAATTTATTATTATCGACGTTATCATCAGCCGTTTTCTGTATACTTCTGAACACAGGATCTTCAGCTCGTCGTCTCTACATTGCATACATCGTCACTCCATCTAGCTGTAAGGCGCCTTGCGCTGCCCTTTTCAATTCATTAATTCCATTTGGTTTAAATGTTACAATTGTTATTATCTGTACGTACCATTGTGTTTAAGGGAATAAAGATTATCTATTATTATTTGTATTTCTAAATCGTTGTTTCTCGTGACATTAAGGTACAGGGAATAAGTTAAATGAAAGATTTTGTTTTTGTAAAAATTGTGTTTATTTACACTTTGGCAGTGATGGCATGAGATTCACTTATTTAAAAAGAGAGTTACTATGAGACCTTTGTGGTATGTTTTCCGTTGAGCAATCGGTTTCTTTCCTTTGAGAATGAGGTTATCGGGAGATTGGCCATCTTTTAGCTGGCAACACCGAAGCGTCACCAGGTACAACCAACGTTTTCAGTAGCATTTTCAGTCAGATCTTAAAAGAAAACCGTATCTGTGATTAGATGACAGTTTTAAGGATGAAGGTCAAAGTCCAATCAAAAATGCTACGGAGATCGCGCAGTTTTCTAGACGGTAGTGATGGTAATGCCTCGAAAACCGTCCGTCGGCCGTATTTACCAGCCGTGGTAAGCGAGTCCGTTGTAGCCGAGTCCGTGCACACCGTAGCCGGCGTAAGCGAGCGGAGCGTTCCAGCCGACGGCCAGAGGAGCGGCGGCGACGTGTGCGGCGCGGGCAGCGGCGGCGGCTCCGCTCAGAGCGGCGGCCTGGGACTGGGCGGCGGCGACGTAGTTCTGAGAAGCGGCAACGCCGTTCCAGTACGCGTTCTCGTGAAGGTCACGGTTGGTCTCAGCAACTTGACGGACTGCCTCATTGTTGAACTGGATGGCGGCTTCCGCGGCGCGAGCCTGGCCCTCGACGGCGGCACGGGTGTGGTCCTGCGCTACGACGGCGGCGTCAATAGCGGCAGCCTGCACGTCGCCGGCGTTTGCGCCGTAGACCAGGGGCGCTAGGCCGCTGGCGGCAGCGTAGCCGAGGAGGGCAACGAAAGCGATCTGTAAGAGATATATTCGTGAATTTTCGATGTTCAAGGGAATCTTGCAATTCCTTGTCACGAGAAGTTAAGAAGACTGCTTAAAAATAACTTACAATGACGATCCTTCGAAATTTCGCCGATTAAAGTTACATTCACTATATACAATCTTGTTTTGTCAAGATGATGATATGTATGCAGCTGCGTGGAGATTCGGTACAAGTTTCTCTAAATAAGTTAAGCTTTTTGTGCCGTTTCAGTTGTCTTATGGAATAGGAAGTCTATCATTGCCGTACACTGGCCACGGCTCTGGACTCTGAACTACTACTGGGAATTTTAATTTCATTTAACCCATAAAAATTCTGCCTAACCCGGGAATCGAGTCCAGGACATTTTGGTTAACAGTTGCGCTTGCAACAACTAAAAACGGTAACCTAATCTAAGATAGCTTCAAGGTCGTGTAATATCAACACATCCTTAATTTAAATTGAAATGTTGCAACAATATTTAAACACTGTATATGTTTTATGCAATCTTCACATCAGTACCTCTTGATAGTATTGTTTAAAACTAATTTGCATTTACTGTCCATGAAATATTTAAATATACGAATATTCTAATGTAATTAAAGAAATATAAAGATATGAAATTATTACTCAGAATATATTTTTATATAATTCTGCAGCATAATTGGTTTTTATACCTAACTTATTTTTACCAACTGTAAATAACTTCATTAATGGAAATGTTTGCGACTAGTATTAAATGTAATTATGGATTAAATCACAAGGCTCTTCACGGTTTAAGCTAATATCAATTTCTTTGAGTAGGGACCGTTTTAATTGGCTGCATGAGTCGTGTGTCTTTGGCTATGCGTTGGCACATCGGGGGAAAAATGGCGATGTCAAAATTTAATTTGGCGGGAATTATCGTAACAACCTCGCGTTCGGAAATGCGTTGCGTAAATTGTCGAATTTTGCGATGCGTTCAATTTAATTTGTATAATTGGTGCGGAGGTTACTTTTGTAACAGTTCTATTGAATATGCGCAGTGGCCTAAATTGTTCGCCAGGTCGAAAACAGTTCTGGTTATATTATGTAGTGCAGCAAAATTACATACATTGCACGGAAGGATTCCCGTTTTTTGTCTTTATTATTATATATTTTTTGCAACTTATACCATATTTTTGGTTTCTGTTTAGCTGATTAGCTGACCCGACATTAAATTCAGTATTAGGGACATATAAAACGGTATATTACCGACAAATGGATTTTACAGTGTATTTAGAATTCGAATTCATTATGCAACATTTCATAGCTAACATGCTCGTAAAGTCAAATAAACCTACAAATTCGACAGCTAACATGTAAAATTAATACAAAATGCTTTAATCAACTAAACCAATTTATAAATGGACCGTTTTCATTTTTTATACATTATTATTAAAAATACATATTATTTAAAAATATATATTCAGTGACGTTTAATTGTATATGTTAATCGGTAACACGCTCGATCTTTTTTTAAATAAACGAGTGGCATATCATAAACAAAATAAAATGGAGCCGCAAAGTCATATGTCCCGTCTATCATTACGGTTTCGGCCCGTTTCCGCCCTTGACCGAGAATGCGTCGGCCATGCGAAAGTGATGACCGTAACAGTCATTCATTTGTCACTATAGATTTTTTACGAGCCCTATGAAAGAGTCAAACATACTTTAAAAATGCAAATATAATCGAGCGAAGAGACGTTCATTACTCACAAAGGAGTATACTCGTATCATTTAGTACCAAGGCCGAATATTGAAATTTTATTTGAACTAAGTGCATTATAGTATTGCGCATGCTATGTTTTCATGTGCAACATTATTATGATTACAATAATATTGTTACCTTGTGTCGTAATATTTGACATTTTTTTGTGAAAAATGTCAAATATTACGACTTACTTAAAAAAAAACTGAGTTTTAAGATTAAATATTCCTTTCAATAACCGCGAAGGCAAATGTCGTAAGGAAACCTGCACACCTTAAAAAAGTTAAGTTAAAAGAATTTACAAAAGAGTTTTCTCTAAGGCGTTTGAAGTCCACCAACCCTCACTGGCCAGCGTGCAACACTATAGTCTCATCGTCTTTTTCTGAGAGGAGACGTATGTTTCGACAGTGAAATGTCAGATGGGACGAAAAAAAATTGACAACTGTAAAGTAATATCGGCCATCTTTCTTGATCAACGATAAACTTTGTATCTGTTGTATTCTATGTAAAATAATTTTATTTTAAAATCTATCAATAAGATTTTGACCAACTATCGTTTCATACTATCTCAAGCGGGAGAGAAGACCCGTGTCCAAGAGTGGAAACATTAAAAATATTATAATGAATATGATATGTATTTGTCATCAGGCGATTGTAACATTTACGCTGCCGAGCTCGGAATATTTTTAATAAGTGTCTGGTTTCGTATTATGCAAAATTTAACTAGATAATAGGCATTTTTAAATGTCACAAAATGAACAATTGTAGCCGTCACAACACTGATAAATTTGAAAACTAATTACGTATATTTAAATCTAAAATTGAAAATAATAAATGGCAACATCCCTAATATCGTACCGCGTAATAAAAATTCAACTTAATTTAGTGATAATACAATTATTAATATATTGAAATTACTTTCTCGCCGCAATTAATGTCGTTCGTAAATAGAGCATGGCGCGGATTGACACATTTGGGTGTCTGTACGTATGTCACAAGTGTACTATTGTAACACATTGTAAACATGGCAACATTTTTCAATGGGTTCCTTTAAAAGAATCAATTTGTCAGCCATGTTCTGTTCTTTTAGATGTCTCTTTTTATTTCTCATAGTTTCTGAACTAAATTTCTATCTATGTAAAAAACATAAAACGATTATAGGCTTCCTGCCCTGGACATGCTATACAGTATATACATATAAACTATATGTATATACTGCTATACAGTATATACTATAAACAACACTGGCTTCATATTAACTGTTAAATCTTGCCATTATGTGATACAGAAGAAGAAATACAAATGTCAATTGGGCTTAAAAAGTTTTTGTTTAAAAAAATCTGTACAAGAACGAGAGCGGCATTAAACCTGTAATTAAATTACTTATTCTGTAGTATTAAGAATATATTTTATTACAGCGATTACGAGTTAACAAATGCATCTATTAAAATTAAATGTTAGTAACAATAATAAAGATAACAATTTGCGAACAAAATCAAATCATTGTTGTAACAAGCAATATTCATGTCTAGTTAATTTTCACTAATTGGGTGTTTATTTTGTTGTCACAATTAATATTTGGAACAAAAAAAAAATTATTATCTGTGACAAGTATGTCACAGACGCGCAATAGTTTATCACGCCAAACTTTTGCAGCTGTCACAAATTGATTCTGATTTTGTTGCTGAATTGATATAAATAACTAATAATGTGTTCATACAGTACCAGAAATCTCATCTTGCACTTCTTTGTCAGACTGCTAGATAGCTACTGAATGCTGCCCAAAGGCAGACCATGTCTTTTATATGCGCGAGGGGCATAGACCAAGTTAATATTGAAAGTGCCATGTAATCATTGGTACAATAAGGTGCCTACTCGTTTGTCTTGCGAGTCCTTAAAAGGCGTAGAGTCGGCTTTAATTTTGTTTTTTTTCGTTTTTAGTGCAACCCCGATGCAAGTTTTTAATTTGCGATCTATTTAGCGATTTAATGTTCGCTCGCGGCTACATTGCCATTGCCTCGTGGAAGTGATCGATGTCGTTGGAATGCGATACGACAATATTAAATTAAACAAATTACATGTAGGTACTTTGTTGTTTTTTATCGGAAGTTGTTTTGTCTGATTTAATTTTTGTGATACTTCACAGTATTGAGAATGTAATCTGTGTAAGATGCCGTCGTAAATGATACAACATGAATTTAAATTTTGAACGCTTCGGTGTCGACTGCTTAACACTTGTGTCGTCTCGATGTAATTTTTCATCATGGACTACTGATTTATTGAAAATAAAATTTGGTCAGCCGTCCACAGGGAATATAATTATTTTTTGTAGGTATTACAAATATATGCGATGACACCGTTGCATATATAATTAACTCCGCCTTGCTACCTATCGAATAGTTTTGTGAACCAAACAATCATAATTACCATGTGAATTAAAATTCCTTAAAACGTATATTATGTAATATTGTGCGGTATTGACAATCAGTATTTGGAACCTTTGACACCCTATCCACTGAGCACAGAGTTTTCAGTATGTAAGTAACATAATATCATGCCTGTAATTTTCCTGATGGGACAGAGAGAAGAGTGTAGTACTGCCACATTTTACACGTTCTCTTACACGTCTACTACTTAAAATTTCAAGTTAGAAATACCTAATAATAGTTTTCCCAACGTTGGGATCGAACCCAGGACCTCTCGGCGAACAGCCGCGCTAACAAACTCTCGACCGGCCATCTACTGCACGTCTGTGTATTACATATAATGGCATGTCTAAACACGTCTAATTCTTCAATATCACACGTCGGGTGGAACAGGAAGCGTCGCCGTCGACGATTAAAAATACGTATACGGTATCAATTAATTATTTATTATTAACATAAAAGCACTCACTCTATTTACTTTACTTGCAATTATATTTATTTACAAAGCAATTATATTTCTCATAAAAAAATACAACTATATCAATTTTATAGAAACACAAACGAACTTGTAAGTCGTTAAATGGATCAACCATTTACGCACTCACCTAACGCAGGTGTCTTCCTGCCTGATGTCTGGTTGGATCGTATGGTTCGGAGAATATAATTGTATAGTCAGGAAATTCTGCCCATCATAGTTCCCTCAGAAGACTTCAGAGCAAGCGTTTTGGTATTATGGCCAGAAGAAGCAGTAATGTTGAGATCTTATAAAACGAATATAAAATGTAACAGTTTAGTTTAACTGCGTTAGGCTGAAATGACATTAATATACTGCTTTTAATTGTACTGTGGCACATAATAATCGGTTGAATATTTGCACCAATGTTTCTTTTATAATGTTTCATCACCATTATCAATATGTTCTTGTCTATTGCTGGTCACGTGCTTCTCTAATAACACGACACTGAGCTCCAACTTCAGCTTTTCGCGTCCCACCGTCCCAGCCACTTTGTGTTTATATTTACTCCATCTGTGCTACGTATACCGTATGTATTTGCATCAATGGAATTATCAATATCGTCATGTCTAAATTTTCTTAAGGCTCGATGACACCCATACCTAACTAGCAATACATACTTACATTCTTTGATTACGTTTGTCAGTGGAATCAGGAAGTTTTCGTTGCGACAATTAATAAAAAGCGCTTCAGTCATCCAGTGTGACATTTAAGTCTCTGAAGGAACGCCGCGCGGTTGTACGCCGGCCGGCTCTCACACCGTCAAGTGGCTCGCGAATGTGTCCAGTACTCCTCATTGTCATTTTCATTTTAAATGAACAGCTGCAATCGAGGATATACACTTGGCCGCTGCCGCTTACTGCCGCTCAGTAACACTTGTAATAAATCTCGAACAGGACTTCAGAAATAGGACTGTTACCGTGTTAATAAAATTATTACTGTTACATATAATTAGCCTAGTTAGTATACTTTATATGAGTGCATTGTAACGTGACGTCTGTATTGCAGGAAAGGATAGGCAGAGGAGTCCAAGTACTCGAACGTATCACCGTTTATATTACAGGTACATCCCATGGAATAACGGGTGAGCATATTGCCACACTGGGCAAAAGTCCAAGGCCGGATGATTATGGGTGCCCTCAGTGAAAATTTGTGTTTGTCCTATTCGAGACTGGTTACAGACGCGTTGGTACTCTCGAAGGCTGTGATGCTGGGCTTTGGCATGCACGTGAACCGACGAACACCTCCTTCACACCGAAACATAAATTTTCTAATAGCAATCGCTTCGCCGTAGGAATATTTCCACCTGCGGTACTTCTCCGTAGTTTCATTGTCGATGTGCAAACAGTGGGGTCTAGGACGATCGAAATAGCTTTAGAACCTACAAACTTTTCATTACATATCTCAGTACAAAGGTTGATGCCATTTATATCTATATGATCATCCTATGACTGCCTCGTTGGTCGAGTGGTTGCAAGCGCGACTGCCGATCAGGAGGTCCTGGGTTCAAATCC
>DWFV01002267.1:0-10055 GCA_018246775.1 Parelbella machaon machaon | reverse complement strand
TACATTAAAGTATATCTTATTTATAGATACATTTCCTTCATGTTTTCGTAATTACAAGAGTTAGAGAAAAAGAGTACAGTCGTTTACTAGCAGGTGACATTCTTTAAGGTTTTTTTTAGTTACTTGCATTGCTTGCTTCCACAATATGGATGTATTCCACGTGTCGGAACGTGACGCAATATTCCTATGAGAATGAGATATTTATTGACATCGACATTGTGCGGATTCCTTAGCTACACGAAGCACACGTCTTGCTTTTTATCACGGTTTTATTATCTATATTAAAAAAACGACAGAGGTCTGTCATTGTGCGCGCACCACGGAAAAACTACTGAATAAATCTCAATCAGCTCTTCTCAGTTTTGTTTCTTAAGCAATTCGTCGTTATCTAAAATGTATTGCGATATCGTCATTAATTATAAAATTGTTGGAGTTTAAAAATATGATTTTTTATAACCACTACGTGTTCAGTGATCTGTATTTTCGAGCTATGAATTCGTGGTTTTTTCCCTTATATATAAATGACATTTTTAATTAGATTTAACAGCAACGTAGGTGAAGTCTCGGGTAACAGCTAGTTAGAAATGTATTGCTTTACATTGACATGAATCTAAATTGTATTATTGGTGAGGCCTATATCCAGCAGTGGACGGGAGTAGGCTGATAATAATGATGATGATGATGAAATCTAAATTGACATACAGCAAGTAAGATCTTTTACGTTATTTTTGCTACATTTATTTACGTCTTTTTGGGACATTAAAAAAAGAATTATGAATATTTTTTGGCAACCTAATGAATCACTATTACGTATTTAATCAAGCTATCGTAATTACCGAGAAATCCATTTATTTCTAAACTTCATAAAAGCTAATATTTCTAACAAAGCCTTCTAATTGGAAGTGAAATCGAAATATTTTTTAATCGAAATACTAGTTTAATTATTTTAAGCCTAGTGATTCACGGTTAACTTATTCTTTAGGATAAGAACGCAATTTATAAGATGTTATATACCCGTATTACCTACATGTTTTCGTGTCATTAAATTAAATTTCGGGTACATAAAGCTTAGGAATCAAGTAAAGCGCTTCCGATTGCTCGTTAATTAGACGCGATGAAGTCACGAATTCTCCGAAAGCCGGTAGATGTTTAACGGAAACCTACGATTCTCGGTACATGGAAACCGAGCGTGTAATTATTTTATACTACCTTTAGCTACATAACTTCACGCCTGTAATTCCCCCAAGGGGTTTGACAAAGGAGTGTAGTACAAGCCAGTTTTGTCATTCACCAGTTTTGTTATAAGTCCCACTAAGGAACAGGGGGTGGGCCTATTGCCATACACCGGACGCAAATTCAGACTCCTTGATTCTGTAGGTTTTTTTTGGTAATGAAATTCCATGAAACAATTCAGATGTGAAATTATTAGTATTTGCAATAATTACTAATTTCTTTAATTTAAATGTCACGATCAAATGTATGTACATACCGTAGAGTTCTCATTATGGCGTGGTTACATTGATATTATGATACTAAGGCGTGTGAAATTTAGTAATCATTCTCATTCTGAGAGGAGACCCGTTTGAAATATATAAAGATAATAGAGGTGATGATATTGGCATTATAACGGCATTAAATGATTTCAGCAGAACTACAATGCAAATCAAATATTTATTTAGCGTGGTTTATCTCAATACAAGGTAGAGTAGGAGTGAGATATGTAGAGATGGCGCTACAAGCGATCGGCAATATTCAGATAGCGTGTCGCTCGTACGTCGCTATCTCGTAGGATACGTTTCAGAACGTGTTCTGTGCATGACCCAGTTATCTAAGTTCCATTACATCATCGGACAACGGAACACTTTCCGTAGAATGCACGATGTACGAGGAAATGATAGAGATCACTTTATAGGGGAATTGGTCGATTATGCAATCCCTAAAGAGCTGTGTTAGTTTCGTTTGGTTATGTTTGCTACACTTGACAGTTGAATGGTGCTGCTCTTAATTATATGTAGCATCAAAATGTACTATTTCAGATGTAGAGGACATTGAAGAGTATAACTTATATAAATAAATAGTTATTTATGGTGCTATGGTGCTCAAAGGCTTGTAAAATACTTATTCGTGTGCATATAAATATATAGATACTTACAGACGTCCTTTTTATAACTAAACACACAATAAACACCAGTGTTTATTACACAATTTTTTCCCAAGTGGAAATCAAATCAATAATCCTCGGCTCAGCAGCCAGGTTTACCAATGACTGCGCCAAAGGTCTAGCCAAAATTTTAATATGCATATGAAACTGCAAGTTAAGTTTGATTATTAGCAATTAGAGAAGTCATTCCACGTTTCATTGCAGCAAAAATGTTTACCTACATACATCGTAACTTCTAAGGACAGAGCGGAAATTTCGGTCACTTATTACACCGTACAGTCTAAACTTTAAACCCATACAATAGTATGCAAGTACCGGTTCATAACGGCTGAAATAATAATATTAACGCTTCAAATCTTTAGACTTGTCATGTACTATGATTCGGTGTTCTCGTTGCCATGGAAACACAAACAAATATAACACACAAAAATAATAAACCCGAGCTACACCCAAATTCATAATTTAGACAATGGATCGATTTGGAATCAGACCTATTGACCTCTACAGACAGGTGTGACAGGTGTGCTGTCCGAAGTGCCAAATGGGTTGCTAAATAAGTATGTAATTCTATCATCAGAAGCGATAAGTCCGTTAACCTGCTGAATTGCAATGACATTCATCTTCAAACAGATGAAGACGAACAGAAGAAAGTGCGGTTACGAACGCAGTACAATTCTTCACGATCAAACCGAGCGCAACTACATTCCTTTGTGCGCAGTGAGTCTGTATCAATGACAATCTATCTTAAGGCTAGGAATCTGACCAGATCCATCAATACCGTCTAATGGATTCTTCGGCCGACCGAAATACCGGTAGGCCGTTGCACTTCAAGCTGATATATTTAAATCAGCGCGCGCGCAATTAGCTGAGAGCGGACTCATTACACGTTCGATACACGCTCTAATTATAACCATAGATGATAGCCATCGGTAAGCTTCTACGATAGAAAGTACAGTTGCAAGACAATTTTCTTATTCTATGACGGCTCAGCATGTCCCCTTCGTACTACTAACATACGCGTTACATTACGTAGAATAATAATAGTCCAGGTTTTGACGTTGAACGAAATGAAATAGCTTACTAATAAATACAATATTCTTATATGAACCCCTTAGGTTCAGCGTTAAAAGATTGGGATGGAAAATACGAGCATTAGCAGAGATGTAAGTGCTGGTATAGATCGTATAAATTTTGAAGTTAGCAATGATAGAGTTAAATAGACCGCAGTATGGAAAAGAAAACAGATACGCGACTATTCCAGCGAAGATGGGTGTTATGTAAGTTTTGTGAAATGTTCGTAAACTTGACCATGTTGATGCAATAAGAATTCATTAATTTATCCTTTCACATCGTTATCATTTAACACAGATGAGTACATTTGATTAAAAATTCTGTTTCCTATTTCCGGAACAAATTCCTAGCCGCTTCTACATTCGATAAAAACCTTATTCTAATAACAGAAATACCTGAATAGTTTTCCAGCTCCAACGCGTAGCGCATAGCGGGTTATAGATAGAAAGGAATTTTTATCATTTTGATCAGTTTTACAAATAAAAATTCGATTACATATACATGCTAAGCACTTTTAATTCAAAATTTGTTTTTATCTTTTTCTTAAAGAACATATCATCACGACTGTAATCCCCGAAGGGGTAGGCAAAGGAGTTCAGTACACTCTTACGTTTCACCAGTTACGTTTACGTAACATACGTTACGTACCATCTCGACTGTAATCCCCGTAGGGGTAGGCAGAGCAATTTATTACACTCCTACGTTTCACCAATTACGTTTACATCCCAAGGAATAGGTAGTGAGCCTTTTGACATACACCGGGCACAAATCCAGACTCCGAGCCACTACTAAAAATTTGTACTAAAAAATCTAAGAAAAATTCCAATAGTAACTTGACCCGGGATTTGAACTCAGGACCTCCTGATTGTCAGTGACGCTTGCAATATTTCGGTCAACAAGCCAGTCAAAATAGTCTTAAATAACAATTAATAAAACTGTGTACTCAGATATGTACCTATAAACATTTATTAGGCTTACAAAGCCTATGGTTATATCGTTATCAACAACATCAATATTAATTTTAATCTGTTCGACATCTGCATATTACGTGAGGCAATAATGTACAGATATCAATAAATTTACATCCATAAAACATCCGACTCGATTATTAGATTCATGAGTTGAATATGAAAAGAAAAAAATATAAAGATATAAACAGGGCTACAGCTCACATTCCCGGATTCCATGCTTACGATTCGCTTTCAGACAAAACGCATATAAAAATGTTTTATGAGAGCTACAATAAAACTGGGAGCACGTGTTGCGTTTACGTTAATAAAATTCATACCTCGCCATCAACGGTAGCTATGAAACTCATACGAGCGGACTGACCCATATCACGAATTCATTCGTGAAATATTAAATCTATTTGTGTTACTGATGTATATTTGCTATCACATCTGAAGGTGGCAGGACCCTCTGTTCAAGGTTCTTTGTAAGACAATAGGACGGGAGCTCTGTGTAGGTGAGAATGGCCTCATAGTAACACACACAACCAACTGCCTCACGTCTCTTTATTCTCCTATCGCGCACACTATTAAAGATGTAGCTACTTTAACGATTGATGTTTTGTTACCAAGAATGTGTCTAGTTTTTATTGATGTGAGACCTGAACGAATGTTATCCGTTAAGAGTATGAAGACTGTCACTTTGACGTGTTATTTTGACTTTCATAATACTTATACGCTTAAAATGGAATTTGCTTTGAATACAAATTTGTATTCGTACGGCAAGTACTGCTTTATCTTCTTTTTGAATTGTTTGCGTATTCTGTTTTATTATAACTATTGGCAGGGTTTTAGAATTCAAATAAAAAAAAACTTAGATAGTGAAATATGTGGTCGATAGAAATAATCATGAGTGATACTTATTTGGAATGATGATGAATTAATGATATTTTCTTAAATTACAATAATCTTATTACCCACAATTTTTGTATACAACAGTGAAGTATAAGCCCCATGAAATATTACCCATATTTTGTTCGAAAATACGACTCAGAAAGTAGATACATTCATGTAGTTACTCGATTTTCTAGTAAAGTATACTATTAAGGGACAAAATGCTACATTAAATCAGCCGCAAAGTGTTACGGATATTTCGCGTGGTGTAACCGCCTTTGTGTTATGCGAGCGATTTTGATTTGTGTTTCTAAGGTTATACGGTGGTATTTCGTTTGTGTGGCATGTTATGAAATGTGTAGCGGTATCGAGTAGTACCGATAGCATAATATTCACCTAATGAGTTCGTGTTTTGCGCACACAAGCGTCTGCCGGAAGCGAAATTGCGTCTCGTGTAGGTTTACCAAGCGTTCCACGATAAGAAGCGAAAAATATTGTGTGTAGATGTTTGTTGAATGTTGAAGGCGCTTTTTTGCTGAATCTGCGTGTCTCGCGGGAAAGCAAAGTATGAGGGGAGTACGCGCAATTAGTGTTCTCAATATACTTGGGATTTTTTTTATGATTTTTACGTTTGTGACTTTTTACTTTGTGATTGGTATTTGAAATTTGGTTTATTATTTGTAAATTTTACAGTAACAGGTAGGTAGAAATCAATGTTCATGCAGACTTATCTTATGTTTTTTTGATGTATTCGATATTATAGAAATTTGGTCATGAATAATGTGCATTTATTTTTCGGCGAGTAGCGACGTATGTTTATTCGGAGGGATTAAATTTCAATTTAATTCCAATTTATGATTTATCATCATCAGTCTACTCCCGTCCACTGCTGGACATAGGCCTCTTAAATAGCACGCCACTGAGCTCGATCTTCAGCTTGTTTATGATTAGGTCACATCAACTGTACGATTGCTACCGCTTTATTAGAAAGTAGTTACGAAACAAATATAACAAACGAAACCACCTTACTCTCAAAAATCAACTGCCATAAAATTTTTCTCTCATATTGTTCATGACGTTTTGATAATTACACGAAATAATAATTAATTGATATAACAAACATTTGAGGAAATGCTTATTTGTATTTTCATAACAATATTAGTGAAACGTTACGGTTCCGCATATTTTGTTTCCGACTGTTTATTTGGTTTCTCATCGCATTAGGATAATGAGTTCTATTACTTGTGAACAGTTCACGGATGTATACGAATTTTTGTACATAGAAACATGGACATTAGCTACATCACTGATATTGTGAGGCATTTCGGTATTTTTATATATTATAGATATTATCTTTAAATAATTCTACTTTTCGATAGTTGCCATGTCGTGTTATCTTCAGTCTATCGAAACGTGTTTATTTTTGGGCGACATAATGAACACGTGTAGGCTTATACAGGGTTCATGTAAGCTTCTTATATCCTGATGTTGAGTTACCTAGGAAGTGCAAATCTAACTTATCCCTTCTATTTTCTAATATTTGTTCGAGGGTTGCTCAAATAAAAAAGGCGTTTAATGAATATGTGACTGACTTCAGAAAGCCATTGGGTTGTTATAGACTGTAGTTGAAGATTGTTATTTAATGAACTGGTACTAGAACTAAAACTGAAAAAATTATAATATTCTGATAATAATATTATTTCTGGCTCTCAGTGGTTGAATGCGAAGAGCTGAAGATCGAGCTTAATGGCGTGTCAATGGAGAGGCCTATGTATAGCAGTGAACGGGAGTAGGCTGATGATGATGATGGTGATGATTTTTCAGATAATTACAGTTTATTTAACAGTTGTTTTTAGTGGCTTGTTTTCAATGATTCTGTGCAAATTTATACCTGATTCTGGACCAACGCAGTATCTCTAATATGTTTATATTATATTATTTTGCGGTGTCCGGGAAAGTGAAACATGATGGTTACCTCACTACTAGTTGTAAGTAGTAATTTTCCATTACCGGAAGCAAAATAGCGAACTTTAAGACGCTTTTGATACTCACCTGGAATAGCTTGAATATTTAAATACAATTTATGTAATATGAATATGATAATAATCATAGTGGATTAGATTTTAGATCTTAAATAAATATTACATATGTTGTATGAATCTATTGTCACCTGAATCTTGTCTACTTTGAAGTTACGTTTATAGAGTTTTGCATTTTTTTATTATGTCCCTGAAAGTGTATGAATTTTTGTTATCGTGTAACTTAGCTGTATGATCTGCGCCTAAATAATTTTGGAATTTGACCGGCGGTTATTACAGGCACCGACATCGTCAACTATATAACCGCACCCTTAATGAAACCGGGAAAGTAGAATAATTTGTCATTTGACGAGCATTAACAAATTCGCTCGCGAAACAAAAGCGTGTGACATTAAGGAGTGGCGGCCAAATGGCACATTAAAATGTCAAAACAGACGTCACGTCAGCGAGCTGCGCTATTCGTTAGGGCACTTTCACATGACGAGGTTGAAGCGCTACTTCTTACTTTTGTAGAATGTATTTATGTTTTCAAGTATTTTTATACTATGTACATCGGCTTTTAATAAAGAGTTTTGTATAGTTTTCACTTTATTGACGTATCTAAGTAGAGGTCATAATGCTTCTATCGAAGCAATGGTTTTACGTGGACTAATATTAATATTGTAAATGTTGCACTTATGTTTGACATCCGTTGCAGACAGCGGTCACCGGATGGGAATTTAATGGCAAGAGAGCAGGCACCAGTCACAACTGGTTCCTGCTATTTTATCATTAAACTCCGAATTATATATTGGGATTGGTTCGGGATGATTTAATAGTTTGATATTTTTAACTTGACTGCCTCGTCGGTCGAGTGGTTGAAAGCGCGACTGCCGACCGAGAGGTCCTGAGTTCAAATCCCGGGTCGGATGTTATTGAATTTTGCTAATTTAGAATTTCTAGTAGTGACTCGGAGTCTGTAATCGTGCCCGGTGTATGTCAATAGGCTCACCACCTATTCCATGGGACTTAAAACGTAACTGGTGACACGTGGGAGTGTACTACACTCATCTGCCTACCCCTTCGCGGATTACAGGCGTGATGTTACGTTATTTGAAAATAATAAATTATTAAATAAAATATCGTTTAAGACCATGATGTGACTATGAAGTGATTTAAGTAAGTCTGTAAGAATAATTATGTTTGAAACTCAGTGTCCTCTGCCTTCCTCGTAAAGGACCTGTTGTGTTAATATAACAAACATAATAATAACTTGAAGTAGCACCGTGTGTAATAAACCGAACAATATAAATACGACACAATGATAATAACTGAATATTTCAACTTCAACATTTTTATTTTGTTGTATAATTATTTAGACACGTGTTTTGTATTTGCTTACTTAACAGAATATCCATAATGTTTATAGACAATGTTTTGTTATGAATATTATTGTTAAACAAACGTGACGTTATGATAAAAACAATTTAATAATTTAAATCTTATCCTTTTTAAAATGTCAATGTCAATTTAGAATGTCCATTCAGGATGTTAATGTCAATTTAGAAGTATGAAAGATCGTGATTTATAGAGCTATGACTGTTGACCATTGCATGACGCGATACAATAACCAATGGAATCAAAATTCTGTCGCATTTTGGCTCAAAATCGCCCGCGGCTTCGTACGTCTGTCTACGAGTAAGTACATGTGACCGTGTCAAGGAGGGACTGAAATTCTCGCAAAATGCAATCACCGGGAAAAATAATTAAGTTACACATTCGATACTCTAAAATCTGGTTCAAAAATGTTATGAGAACTCATGAAAAGGAAAAATAAATCTGCCTCTATATTTGAAATTCCATCAACATTCGCTCGTTAAAAAACACATTTCACATAACAACTACAATTTCTCCGACGCCGGATTCATTTAATATAAATAACGTCAAAGTTTTATGTTCCATTACTGTCCTGTATGAAAAATTATAGTATTATAATAAATTAATTTATTCTGGATATTTGCATTTCAATATTATTGATAAATATCGGTTGCGATATGAATTGAATAACATTGAGGTTGCGAGACCATTTAAAAGGCTTACTTACATGTGCAGTCTGCCTACACGTATCTGGCCAGCGTGGCAGACTATTGCCTTACCCTTCTCGAATTGAAAGAAGATCCATGTCCATTACTGGAACTATAAGATGAAGGTGATGATGACGAACTACTTACTATAAAGTCGAATGATAATATATCAAGTTTGATGAAATATGACATTCAAATAGTTTAAGCTCTGATAAAAGATATTGCTTGCAAAGAATAATATAATGGGTAATAGAGTACAAGAAAATGGCTATCCACTGCTACTTACTTCTGCTCACTCGGATGAAATCACCGTCGCCCCTGCCTCCTCTCCTGTTATGTCTATACTCCGTACCGGTTCTATGACAGTTATATTTGAAGTAGCTTTTTTATTTCGAACGTACATACATACTTACATACTGTTCCTGTAACAAAATACGTGTCTTCAATATGTATGTTTGCGTAGTTCATTTTAAGTGCCTCGTTTTCATTACTTTCTTTTCATTTTACAATGTCTCATTACGTGGACCTTATTAACTACGATATAAGGTTTGGAATCGTTTGAATTTGAACTTGACGAGATTTACTAGCATTAATAACGGTAGACGTACAAAGGCGCCGACGCATAAAACACCGGCGGTCAATATCTTATGAGCAGTTATTTGTCTTGTTTGATCTCATCAGCCATCGGGCTCACTTTGTGACTATTTAAATAACGCGATTTTCCTTTGACAAATCTTAGGTTAGTTGATGCTTTTAATGTCAGACTTGACTTGAAATCCCTACGGCTGGTTTGTGAAGTCCGGTAGTGGCATGAAGATAATAAAATACCTTGTATCTGAATATATCACTGCATCTGAGTGTATAATGCTTGATATATATA
>DWFV01002266.1:0-10055 GCA_018246775.1 Parelbella machaon machaon | reverse complement strand
ACTATGTATAGAGTAAGGAAGACATACGGCTGCCTGTAAGCAGCATCGTCCGACGGTTAGAAAGAGAGAAACGATCGCGATACCTTATCCCTACCTCTGTCTATCTCAGTACTGACGCATGCGCAGCAACAGAACAGCTTCTTTTTGAAATAATGAACTCACGCTAGCGCTACCTGTGCGTGCGCGAGTAGAAAGAGACAGAGAGATAAGTAGCCTCATTTGCTTTCTCTTTTTTTCGATGGACACATTTTAGACTGGCTACCCTACTCTACAAATAATATATCTATGGTCAATTTTGAAATACAAGCACAGATTATATTATAATGGTCGCGACATCCTGCGCGCCACAGATAACGCGAAAATCCCAAAAACCAATTAGAACGAGTGTAAGTGCGTTGACAAAATTACCCGTGCGCCGGCCGACTTTCCAGCCTCTACAGCTGGATAAACATTTGCGCATGCGTAAATACTGCCCGTTCAATGCCAAACTTCTGCATCTGACTTGATAAATAACCGTAGTCGATAACAAACGGCGTGTGTAATAAAAGCCGCGTCGAATTCGTGATATGGCTGTTTCTAAGCAATTTTAGAATTTTGAAATTTAAAAAAGCCATATATACTGTCACACAAATGTCAACGTCTTTTTCTGATATTGGCTTCTTCGCCTTTGTATTCTTATTTTTTTTATAAATATATGAAAATATATATTTAATCATTTAAATATTTTTTTTTATAAATATATGTCAAAAGAAATCGAACGTATTAAGGTCAACGTCTCACGACGTCCCACGACGTCTCAGGACTTTTTTATGAAATTTGAGTTCCCTAAAATCGACCTTTAACCTTTAGATATATCTGAGCATCCATATGTTTCTCACTTTGTTAAATGCCGTAGCTGCATTAAAAAAAAATCGAATTTATTAACTAATTTTAAATCTAGATCACAATTAAAGCCATGTCTATTTTTACTATTTTAAGATACAATATTTAATTACAGATATGTAGGCCAAAACTAACGATAAGTAGTAATATAATATACAATAAATTATAAAAAGGAATAACGGTAATAATAAAGAATAATAAATGATAAACAGGACTAAAGAACAAAGTATGTGCACAAAAACAAATTGTTCACAATGAAATTTTCAAACAAATATACACATTACAAATAAATAGAGAATGAAATAAAATAAACTTACGGAAAAACAAAGAAATTGCTTGCATCGTCAGTTCGTTGGTAACAATTATGTTGTCAATTCCTATATATACATCGATTACACCACGCACACACATGTAAGATATACACAAAAATAATAGAATGATACTAAAACAAAAGCCGGGTGAAATTTTTAAAAACAAAAATGTCCTCATCGTAACCAGTGACGCGAAATATTTATATCACAACAAAAACAACACAGAAAACATTAAATAGAAGCACGGAAACACTTTAGTACACCACTTGTCAAAATCTTAGAGCGGCCTACATTTTGAGAACCGTGGCAAGGTGGACGATTTCTAGTTCCAATTTAGACCGTAGAGCACCATCCAAGAATTCGATTAGGAGCGCAATTTTTGGGGTCGAAGCGACGCGTGCAGAGATAACATCGCCGGCTGTACTTACGTATAATGAAGTATCGTGTGATCAAGCCGCCATCGGCGTCGTCAGCGCTCAGAGCAAAGTACACGAGGTGCAGGTTGGCTGACGGCCAGGCGCGGGACTCGCAGTGCCCGGGGTACAGCCGCGGACGCGCGGTTTCGAGGAAGTAAGTCCGGACGAACTGTCAACGCTCGTGCGGAAATCGGGCGGCGGCGGGCGCCCGCTGCAAGGCGCACGCGCGGAGCGCCCGTCAACAGCCCTGCAGCCGCGGCCGGGGGAGCCCACCCCGGCCTACCCTTTAAATCGAACGTCATATCCCGCCGTTCGCACCCCTCTCCGCCCGCTATAATTTCTGAAAAGCGCTGACTACCCCCCCTCTAGACCCTAAAAAATGCATTGCGTAACGGTTTCACCGAATTCCGCCGCCTCGCTGTTTGCCCGATCAATTATCCACCTGCGTTGGCAACTGGAAGACAATACGGTCTGATCGACGGGATGGCGACCTTTCAGATTCGGCACGTTTAAGGACCATATTATGTAGTCGTGAATACATTCGAATTGCTTTTCGAACATTCATTACATAATTACGTCAAACTAAATGAAAATATGATTAATATAGGTGAAAATATCGAATTAATAATAATAGTTTAAAGGTTTTTTCTTCGAGAGTGCTGATTAATTTTCCTTTGTAAACCGAGACGGAACATCAATTACGTCGCAGCTCGACGTATGGGGAAGCGGAATGGCTTAATCATAAATGTAAATATAACAAACACTCTTATTATGCAATGCGCATTTTTATTGTGACAAGACAGGTGTATAACATACGCCATATAAAATGATACATATGTATATAACGACCAGTTGCAATTATTGTGTAAGCTGCAAAATTATAATGAAGAATTTATCAGATATTTCTAGTGCGACCTACGTGCCACGTCGTATCAATGATGAGTAAATTGAGCAAAAAAAAAAATGATCGCTCCAAAACCAGTTGTTATATTCAAAGGTCCTGCCATCTAACAAACTAGTGACCATGACATTTACATGAATTCTCGATGATGTTAGAAAAATGACAAAAATTTTAACGCAAATTGATATAACACGGCCAATCTATGCATGTATATTAAATTTTTTTTTTTTTTTTTATACGAACAAGTCCCCGGCTGCGTCTATTCGTCTGTCAGTTTATGTGCTTTAATCTGAGGCACTATGTATAATTTTTTTATTAAATTTACACTCATAAATTAATTCGCTTTCGAGGAACAGTTTAAGTATATGCTTTCAGTATGGCAATCTATGCCATTGAATCTGAAGTAAGTCGATAAAAATTCAAATATTTAAGGCATCTTCCTCACGATTAATGCTAAGTGGTTAAAACTATACGAAACTAAGATATACAGGTATTGTTTCTTTGACATCGATTCCAAAGTAATTCGAGATTCCATAATATGTTTTCTAAGAACCACGCGCAACAGCAAATAACAAAACATTGCGAAAAATGTTAAATTTTTCTTAAATTCATTAAAGTGACTGGGTACTATTTAATAACTTACGAAGCAGAATATTAGTATCAATACTAGTTTAATTGTACTAGTATCAAGAACTGAATCAAACATTTGAATGAATAGCGCATATACAAAATTATAGATATTAAATCATAGGTATTTTTGTAGACAAAATTATTTAGAATCATTCATGTTTACATCTCTTCCTATCTCTTCGGGGATTACAGGCGAGATATTATGTTTTTAAAATCATTCAGATGATATAATTACGCATGACATAGTTAAGGAATTTTCGTTTTCGAATATTCGTTACGACCTTTCAAAGCAATTATAAT
Source organism: Parelbella machaon machaon (assembly GCA_018246775.1). Classification (NCBI taxonomy): domain Eukaryota; kingdom Metazoa; phylum Arthropoda; class Insecta; order Lepidoptera; family Hesperiidae; genus Parelbella; species Parelbella machaon. The sequence continues at coordinate 6,615 of DWFV01002266.1, read as the reverse complement.
ATAGAAAAAGCTGTAGCAATGGTAGAAAAGAACTATACGATAACATGTATTTTAATAATTGGGTTCATAATCGCACGATAATAACGTATTTTATCAGTTATCAAAAAAAACTTGTAACACTGATGCTGTTTAAGATAGAACATGATACGTAAGGGTAAGCTACTGGTGCAATCGCCTTTTAGAGGGAAAACATCATTTTTTACTAAAATTCTCGAGCTTTAGAAAACATATTAAAATTCCGATCTCTTTGTTTACCGTAAGATTATTAGAAGACTGCTGATTTTCCGGTCTGACATTTTATCGTGGTCACAAATTACCAACAAAGTGTTTACTGAGGGACGAAAGAAATCTTGGACACGATTATTCTACTTCCCTCGTAGTAATTCAAAGGATCTATCAATCGGAATATATTAAAAACCAATTCTGAAATACCACAAATAAATATCTTTAATAAACCCTTTAATTGACCCTCGGAGATCCAATACGCTACAAAGAAAACCATAAGACAAACGTCGCTTAGCGAATAGATCCAAACCTATCTTTGTCCTATTAAAGAATAATATTCCAAGTACAGACGTCATTATTCGGTCGAGACATACCAAACAAAGGACTTGTTCTGAACAAAATGGGGTCACCATGGCGGGCCACGGCGAATGCAGCTACTGTGCTCCTTTCCAAAATAGATCCCTGCCCGATATTTGGGTCAAGCTATGCGCCTCGATTCATCCCGCTGATAGTAGATGCTAGGACTTCGATTATGTTCTTTCAATGCCGCCCGTAGTCTGGACCAGATATTTTTAGAGCGTGTACAATTGCTGCATTTTTTTAGTACATACATACATATATATGTACATACATATCTTCATATCTGTCTCCTTCTGGTCCCTCGGGCCAGGTCCACATTTTTCTTGTAATTTGTAATACACGTGCAATATTGTTATTTTCCAATTCCAGTGACAGAAAACCACACAATATTCTAATAAACAAATTTATTTTTTGTTAGAATCTTCATCGCCATATTAGTGCGCAGGAATTATATTTTTATTGCAAGTCAATCATTTTTTTCAATTCCGTTGCAAGCCTTGAAGTTAATATTTAAATGGGTTATCTATATGTGTCTGTCTATTTCAAAATTCAAAACGAACAACCATAATGTGGTATTCCCGTAAGTCACATTTTAAAATAAAAAAATATATCGTTATCATCGTCCGCAGACTGAAACTACTCGTAGCTTTTAGATAGATACTACCCGTTTAAAAAAAAAATTGAAAATCTAATGAGAAATTAATTCCAAGAAAAAGTATAATCCACGTCCACGTTCCAACAGTTACGTTTATATCCTACCAAGTATTAGGAGGTGAGCCTATTTCGATGCAAAGAGCAAGAATCCAGACTCTAAAATACTACAGGGAAATTCAAGTTAGAAAAACCAAACTGAATCCAACCCAAACCTAAGGTCTCGATTTTAAATCGCGCTGGCAACTACTTTGTGGTTTGTATGCATTAATGACACAAAAAAGTATTGCATTATTCATACAATGAAGCCGGGTGAATAAAGAAAATATAACTCAGTAAATCCGTAAACGCAATGGGTGACAGTATTATTTGCTCAATATATTTAGCAGTGTGCAGTGTAATGCTCTGAGCATTAAGGATATCGTACTCAAGGTCGGCAATTGTCATTTTTTAACTTTATCTTTAACTACTTCCTTTTCTATTTAGTATTGTTTTTGTCTTTTTAGATGCATTTTTATTTTGCAATAAAAGATAATATTGACAATAGTGAAACGAAATTATATTTAAAATAGAAGTACAGAGAGTAATTTTGTTTTAGTTTTATCAATTTTGATATTACAAGTAAAATTTTCATTGAACATTTATTCAAAAAACTGTCTTAAAATTAATAGTTTTTTTTATAAGACTAATTTACATGTAATTGCATTTTTCACAAGCCAATTAGCACAAAAGACTCTATACTGGTATGCATTCCGACCAGAAGGGCAAATTATTGATGGATTTTTTCGTCTATTTTGAGTTCAGATTTCCGTGTTCCATGTGTCCAAAAATGACAATTAGGTACGAAACGAGTCAAATAGTTTTTCTATAAACAGTATTATTATTATTTGAGTCTGTGTCAAAATATAAACAAATACTGGCAAGGCAAATAGTGAATGGCAAAAGAAACTCTAATTACATAGGACTTTTTTTAACAAGAGATCGCAGCACCCTTAAGTATACATGTTCTTAACAAGCAAAATGACATTTTGCTTAACAATTCTCATCTTTACAAGGTAATGTCAGCAACATGTCAAAGAAATCGTGTATAACAGTACTTTGTTCCGGGTGCTGGATTGTAGAGTATACCTCGTCAGAGAAGTGTATTTCAATGAGATATAAGAAATAGTCTTAGCCTAGTGCTTTTCATTTCACCCACACGACGGTCTAAGGTTCAACTATGTCTTGCACCTCTGACTTAAATTTGTTTATAACATTAAGTAACATTTACTAGAACCGTGAAGGAGATCATAGTGAGGAAAACCAAACACCTTCAAGTTATACACAATATTCTCTAATGTTGCGCCCCCCCCCCCTCTCCTACTACCGTTGTAAAACGTTTGTCAGGTAACATTTTATCACAAATTGTTTCAACATTAGCAAATGTGTTCTTTAGTAAACATTTTATTGATAGTAAATGTTTTATTAACATTTAATGACCTTTTATAACGGTCGCAAAGCCAGTTGGCCAGCATGGCAGACTACATCCTTTATCCTTCTCATGCGAAAAGAAAACCTGTAATCAGCAGTAAAACGATGATGATGAAGTAATCGCTGAATGAACTACCAAAAGCACATTTAGCGGTTTCCAAAACTATTCGAACATTATTTCGTAACAATTCGACAACCGTTATTAAAACAACACAATAACGGATATGGACGGTCGCGTACCACTCGTGTAAATGGTCAAACTATCACTTTCAACACACCGGCGTCATAATGCTTTGGACACATGGTAATTAACTAACGCATATCGAGGCATATCGGATAATTAACCAACGCATAAAGTTGTGGACACACCGAGTTATTAACTGACGCATAAAGTTTGGAACACATCAGGATAATAACTAAAGTATAAAGTTTGGGACACATCAGGATAATAACTAAAGTATAAAGATTGGGACACATCATATTATTAACTACCGCATAAAGCTTGGTACACACCAAATTATTAACTAATGGTGAAACATTGGAATATATCAAGCAATAAGCTAACGCATAACGCTTGGAACACATCGAGTAATTTACTAATTAAGAAACGATTTTTATCAAAAGATTTTTTTCATGACAACGATAATTGTTTCATCACCCAACCAAGTCAATTCCGAAACATGAATGACGCATCATAATCGGATGACACATAAATTCCATAATGTATTCGGAATTCTTTCGACCCGGTTGCATCGTAAATCACACAAAACGGTAATCGAGGATGCATCTGCGAAACATCGATTTCAAAAATAGTGCGCGGAGAAAGTAGGTCAACTCACGTAGTTTTTTCGGTATCATAAATCTAGTGTTGTTTTTGCTGTGATACACTTATAAAAACCTGTTTTTTCCGGACGCGATGGCATGCGCTAACGAAATCTTCACAATGCATTATGTCTTTTTATATACGTATCTACGTGTCAACTATAATAACAAGACTGAAATATTTATTGGATATCTAATATAACAACGAATATTTAAACGCGCGCCCCCCCCCCCTCCCCCTTCCCCCAACTATTTGGGGAACGAAACACAGATAGCTTTGAAGGCTCAACTACAGAAAGTTTTTCAACTTATCTATAATATTCTTACACTGGGGGCAAATTTAAAAATGCACAGGCGGTACCCCAGCGCCGCGTTTCAATTAGATCGCCCTACTTACCTCGGATATGCTTTAATGAGGTCGCAGGTGTAATCGCGGACGGGCTGGCCGCCTGAACAAACGCGCCGCGCGTTTTGCGGCTTTTGTTGTCGCTTTTTATTTTGTACGGTCGTACACTGACCATCTGACTGTTGGTCCGGCGGGCAATGGACCTGCTTAAACGGGGTCCACGGGTTTGGTTTGGTCGAATTAAATGAAGAGCTAATTTCTTCATACGAGCGATACCCCTGATGCTAATGTATGTATGCGACTGTATATAACTGGGTTCAACTGTCGAAATATGCCAAACACTTTCTATCGTATCAACACTACAAATACCAACGGAATAGAAAATCCATGGGAACGAATATATTTATTTTTTTGGTGTTTTCATTTTGAAACCTTGACCATATAATTTTTGAGTATGTAACTTAACAATCTGGCAAATTAAAACTATAAATTAAATATCGAAAGAAAAATCTAGCATGCGGTGATAGTAGTTGGTGATTTCAACGAATGAAAGAAACTATTAAAATATAATATACGAGTCCTCAATAACAAAGGACAAGTAGACGAAAGAGATAATTTTTACGCATCTAACAATAAGTAGAGTTATCAAGAATTAGTACCTATGATATCATAATTTATATTGACAAAATAATTGTCTTGAATACCTTATCCGCATTGATCACCTGATATTAGTCCACTATATTCAGTGAAATCGAATCAAATATCGAACTGATATCTCTTGACTGTTAAGGATTCGATCAGAATCGATTTAAGCACGATTTACGAATCTGAATGTATGTACGTGTGTTTTCTGTGCCCAAGACATTTCATGCGATCCTAATACCAAGATATGATCGTGAAGAGTATGATTAACACTATTTTATCATCAAAATGTTAATAGGCATTCACTTAAACATTACATTACATGTTATGTTAAACATTGCTAGTATTTAGTTCAAAAAGACCAACCAAAGCGCTAACTGTACTTCAACAGTGCAACGTACATACGTACTTTGGAAACAAACTATAAATTAATCTCCGGCAGTTAGCGAGGGAATAGAGTCTCAAGCTGTAGAGTACTTATGCAATCGCGCAACAGAGTTTCTCACACAACCTCTGGGTTATCTATGCGCGTGCAGAGGGGCGCGGGCGGCGAATACGCGCTGCATACAATGATCGCATCCAGGGGACTGCCGGCACGTGTAAGTCAGTACAGGGACGAATTGGACACATATGTAAATGCATTTTGGTACGCCAAATAACTGCTACTGTCCATACATCTGACACTTTAAAGTACGTAATGGAAGTTTTAATTTTATGCGCATTTTTATATTGTATTCGTAAGCTTGAAAAGTGTAATAAGAGTGATAAGCAATAAAAACAGAACAAAAATAACAGACACAAAAACAAAACGCCCCAATGCGGCCCTGTAATCGCATTGTACGATAACGTCATTCACGCACACGCCGCCGTTACTGCCGAAATTCGTGGATGTATTTTTCTAGGAGGTGGCGTTGTGTGCGTGCGAGCGCGTGCGAGCGGGACAGCGCGATGCGGCATCTGACGAGTGCGAGCGAGAGGGGAACTGCGTTATATAACGCATTATTTTTATAATTAACAAGCAAAAATTGAGAGATACGGCCGTGCGACCCTGGACGCGGGCAGCGACCTCAGTTCACAAAATTTGCACAGATCAAATGTGGGCGACCTCGGGCGGCGGCTGCACGCGGACCGCTCGTACAAAAAAGTCGCACACACTTGCATGAGGGGAAAATTCTCGACTTCCGTGTACTGCCGTTGCTAGATACTTGCAGCCTTTATCGATCCTTGCCACCTGTGGCCACCGCGAGCGTTCAAGGGCGGTGCGTGAGCGTATTGGAAGTACGTTTGACAAATTATAGACTATAATACACTTAGGTATTCTATATATCTAGCTTTAAAAAAGACGAAATAGTACACATTTATGAATTAACTGGTGAATCATAGAGTGTTATACACTCTGCGTTACCCCTTTTGGAAATACAGGTCTAAGAATATGTATATCTATGTATTATTCTACGTTTCTTGATAATATTTGTGATCGTAACAATTCTAACGTAAACACACACGCACAAAAGAAATCGACAGTACAATGTAATCAACATAGAATGATTTTAAAAGATTATTTATATGAAAGCTTATCACAGTGATTATTTTTATATATGACTATTAATCTAAAAATATACGAATAGTGAATGTGTGTATTGAAGATATGTTACAGTATTCAAACGGATATTATTAGGGTATTAAACGGATATTATAACGGTCTATTATTAGGGTGAGAACACGTATCCAATAGAGCTATATCTGCTGCTAAACAGCAATAACGTCGTGCTGCACTACGGAAATAGTAGTCAGGCGCGAGGTCAAAATAGACATTTTTCAAATCATAGCCTTGCATGCAGATTCGAATTACAGACATTATAGACATATCATAATCATTATAATAGATATTAGAAGTGCAGAAAAAAAAATTATGTGAGATTATTGAAGATTATTTAAGTTTAAATATCACTTACTATAACGGTGAAGGAAAACATCGTGAGGAAACCTGCACACCTTAGAATTGTTAAAAAAAAAAAATAGTTTCTGAGGTGTGTGAAGTCTGCCAACCCGCACTTGGCCAGCGTGGCAGACTATGGCCTTAACCCTCTCAATATGAG